>JARDVA010165231.1:0-12252 GCA_030265315.1 Mopalia swanii | reverse complement strand
CCCCGCCCGGCGCCCCCCCCCCCCCGACGGGGAAACACCACGTCATCGAGCAAGGCAGCCACCAAGGCAACGATCAAATCAACGGCCCCGCCAATGACCCCTTCAAAGACGCACGATAAGACGTTGCTACGGTTGTATTACTAACCCAACAACCCAGCGGCCTACAACGCCGTGAATGGCTTATGGGAGGTGGTACATGATCGAGGCATCGACGTATCGGAAGCTCAGCTTGTGTCGTGGTTGAAAGCAAAACCCACCTACACGTTACACCGACCCACCGTACGGCACTTTCTACGTAATCGGGTGATTGTCGGCGGTATTGACCATCACTGGCAAGCGGATTTGTTCGAGAAGCAAAGTTTGGCCAAACACAACGACAGTTACCGCTATCTCCTCAGCTGTATCGACTTCTTCTCCAAATACAGTCTGGTTTAACCGATTCGGACCAAAGCGGGGGCTCATCTGATCGACGCCATTAAGAGCATCTTTGCATAGGAACGCCAACCGATGTAGTTTCAAACAAAGTCACCTTTAACGATCCGTCGTGTATACGTAAGAATGATCAGGTGTGAGCCGGTACGTTTTCCGAAGCTGAATTACTACCACATCACCACCAAACCCGAGGATTGCTATCAAATCGAAGAGATACTGAAGACAGAAAACGTTGGGGTAAAACACTTCCATTGGGTCAAGTGGTTGGGTTGGCCTGTGAGTTTCAATTCGCTTTGAGAAGTATTTAAACACCTCACTCCTGCACGACGGTTAGTCGCTGGACAACCCTCGATGGGGAGACCTGATATGGAAAGACAGGCTTGTCGCGTGTAGTAGTTGTTATCCAGCCGTCATCGTGTTAGGTGAAATGTGCCGCCCGCTTTCGTCGAAAGTGAAGTGTCACGATCACCCTACAACGCGAGAATGGTACCAAGTGTCCGTAGTAGTCGCTTATATCGATTTTCGCCGTTGAGAACTTTTTCTCCTGCACGGGGAGGTATTGACCACGTTGAAATTCACTAGTCACTTGTAATCCGTTGATGCGATGTTCCAGCTCATCGTTCGCAACAGAGGAGTGAAGGTTTCGAGCTCAACTGGCCGTTTTGTTACCTCTTTGTACGGTTCATGATCCGGTATGGTGACCAAGTTGTAGAAATCCATACCAATCGACCGCCGCAGTCGCTTACTTCTTAACTGAACCTTCTTATAGAACGTGAATTGAAATACCTGTCGCTTTTAATCAAAGGCTAAGGTTATTGCGTCTTTGATGTGGTGCAGCTGAGATGATTCTGTTTCAAGAACCTGTCCAAGGTCTTGGCTAGCACGGAGGCTCATGGATAGTAGTCTCCCTGCGGATGTTCTCCTTGTGGCTGTCCGTTGTGTGCTCATTGGGGCTCGCCTGAAGTGGATAAGCCGCCTTGTCGCATGGTGGCGGCTCGCCCTGGGGCTATCCTCGTCGTGATCCCTGAGGTTAATAACCCGCCCGGTGCAGTTGATCTTGCAGTGCGTCTTGGAGAGGACACGTCCGTCGATGACCAAGGCCCCCGTCTCGTACCATCTGGTGGTTGGGTTCGTCTTGATGCGTTGCAAAAACGCATGTGTTTTTTTACGAAGAGGGACAGGGTCACTGGTCAACGACGCGTTGTACGTCGTATCGGACTGCTGTGCAGGTGACAGGGATGACGTGACGGGTGACGAGGCACTTTGGGCCAAGGTGCCGTCAGGCTGTGTCGGTGGTTGTGGGGACGGTATCGTTCTCGGTTTTGTTCCAACTGGACGGGTTGAGGGAGGTATCGATCCCCAGTAGCGGCTGGCGTCTCCAGGGACGGCCCACCAAGTCGATTGTGAAAGGTCAAAAAACGCTGCAAGGTCTGATGGTACTGTTGGATTATTTCCGTGTTTGACAGGGTCAATCGTCGTCATATCGCTTCCATCTCATGATCGAGCGAGCGTTATGCGTTGTCGGATTAGTTCACAGGGTACTACACTGTGTTTGCGGTACGCCATGGTGTGCCTTCCTGGTTATAAAGCTTCCAATAACGGAGGTTCCACCAACGCCATCTTTTCCACCGACGTCAGCCTCCTGCTGGATCGAGGTTGGAGCACTGGGCACTGAGCCCTCACGTTGAACGACGTCGTGTTTCTGTTTGAGACTGACCGCTTTCTAAGCCAATTGCCGACACTGTTTTGAACGATTGAAATCTAGCCTTCAGGCGTTGCGTGAGAGGCACGTTGCCATTTAACGTGTTTTAGCACAGTCAGTAAATACCTGTGGGGCTCCCGTGTCACTCAAAACGCTCCCACACAAAGGCCATATGGCCAGGGTTTGGCGATGTGGTTGATTTTAGAAGCGTCGTGGGATGTTTACACATCGCGAAAAACTGCGCGTTTAAACTGATCGTGCGGTGGTCATTTTCTTTGGTTTTGGTACACGACACTCACGTTCCGATGATGACTCCCCTTCGTAACATACGGTCACACGCTCGTCGGCCTCGGCCATGAGATCGTCGACAACCACGACCGTTTTGACGCTGGGGTAAAACATCTTTAGATCAGGCCTTCTTGAATTTCCACCAGGGCATCATGTCATAGAGCGATTGCCATTCCCCGTAACATCACACGATCCAATCCGGATCGGGTTGAAGCAGCCTTGCAGCGTGATGGATCAGAGCTCTCGTTGTCGCTGACGGTGTTGTCAGGGCTGACAGAAGTGTCATCGCAGATGGTAGTGTCAGGGCTGATGGTGGTGTTGGTGTTATCAGAGCTGACGGTGGCCGTGTTGTCGTTGAACAGAGTGTTCGTGGTGGTTCCTAGCGGTTGAGGTTGGTATGACTGCAGAGGTTGGTGTGATCGATCCGCGTAGCCACGCTTGATGGGTTGGTTCTTTTATATCTCGCGGTAAGTCAGACGACGACCAGATTGAGGGCGCCAACCCACAGCCCTAATGTGAGAATTACAATACACACCACACCAAGACGTTGTTTGGCAAGGGGGTTGTTAGTTCATCAGGGTTGTCTTTACATATCTTGTTGATCACGAAGTATCTCCCTCGAGGGTTGTCCAGCGACTAACCGCTCTGCAGGGGAGAGGTTTTTAAATACGTCTCAAAAGCGAATTGAGACTCACAGGGCAACCCAACCACTCGATCCAATGGAAGATTTTTACCCCGGCGTTTTTACGTCGTCAGCATCTCTTCCACCTGATAGTAATCTTCGGGTCTAGTGGTGATGTGTTGTGATTTAGCCTCGTAAAACGTACCGGCCAACAACTTGTCGTTCAAGTCTTCTTACGTATACACGAACGGTTGTTGAAGGTGACATTGTTTAATTCGAAATAGTTCTGTAATCCAATTCGGCAAATAGGTCTTTTCAAGCACGCCTTTGACTTTACTGATACCGACTTGGTCTCCAACATGAAACAATGCTCGCTTCGGTGGTGACGTGCTCGTTTCATACAAATGCTGGCGAATGGTCTTGTGGATCAACCGAGACCAGGGTCGGTGCACGTCCAATACTGCGGTGCTAAGCCTTGTTGGACCCCGCCAACAAGCCTTACACGACGTCGATGTAGCATCGTTTATAAGCTGCTGTAAAATAATTGTACATCCCTCCTTTTAACGTACGATTAAAGCGCTCGACCACCGAGGCTTTCGTTTCGTTCCAGGTGTGGAAATACAACACGTGACTGTGTTGTAAAAACTGTTGAAAGCATTTGTTGAGAAATTCCGTCCCTGCGTAAATACAGCCGTTAACTCTCCTTTGCAAAGACGTCGATCAGCTGAGGACATGTTTTGGTCCGAATCAGTAAAACCAAAGCGTATTTGGAGAAAAAGTCAATACAGCTGAGGAGATAGCGTTAACCGTTGTTGTGATTGGCAAAGCTTTGCGTCTTCACCCAATCCGCTTGCTATTGACTGGCAATACCGACGACATTCACCCGATTCTGTAGAAAGTGCAGTCGCGAGGGTCGGTGACATGGTGTTCCCGGTCGCCTGTCCCTCTTCTGTCTATCCATACTGATTGTGCGGACATTGTGATAAGCGTGGTTGCGCAGCTGTGTAAGACACCTCAATGCACCATGGACAGCGGTTTGATTATCCGCCTGATCGTGGTTCGTCACAAGTCGCCAAGCGTTGGTAATATGAGGTGGCGTATGGCGTCAGGCTGTTGTGCTTGATCTCACACGTCGTCGATGAATTGCTTCAACACGAGTAAATGTCCTTAATTGACCCGACCATCGTGAAACACGTCAAAAATACGCTTTTGCAGGTTTGTAAACCTTCCACCGAGGCAACCATGTGCCTAATGAAATTAAGCATCCGTCAATACATCGCAAGAGTCGAATGCACGCTGAACACCACACGGCAGAAGCACGCCTGATATTCGCTGGAGGCGTCTCTGTGAGTATATAATGACCCACGGTGCTTAAATTTTTTTAATGAAGAGGTATATTTTCATGTTTACACAACATCAGCAGCGTGTCCCGCTATGAGTCAGGTGCTTGACGTGGTTTGCTCGATGTAGTGAAGTCGCAGTGGTCGGTCTGATCTGTGATCAGTGATAGACAAAATAATAGACTGTCTAATGGACGGACGATTAGACAGCTTAACGCAGACGGGAGAAACAGACAGATGCAGAACACAGAACAACAGATTAAGTGTGAATGTGTACTTAAAGCTGGTTGGTAGGCCGGTAGGTCAGACCGACGAGATACGGTTTTTAAATTTAAGAAAGAGACACTGCTCAAAGAAATCATCAATAGTGACGCGGATGGGCACCGTATGGGGTGACACATCGGCCAGGGCGGCCTCTTGCCTCTCAAAAACGTCGGTAAAGACTTTCTCGATTAGACAATCGCCCTGTTTGACAGCGAAGAGGTTAATACACCCATTGACATTGGCAACGTGACATCTCGATCTCGGACGCGTTGTTGAAACAGGCGACAGATACGTCCACACGTTCTAGGGCTTCAGATAGAAAGGGAACAAACCCCGGGGATGTCATCAGATCAAGAGCCAGTCATGCATGTTGGGTAGCCTCGGGGATATTTCAACAGGCACCGCAGTACTTCTTCTGCAGGGAAGATAACACAGGGACCAGGTAGTCCTCGAAACACCCCACCAAGACGTCCTGCATGTGGTGGCGCATGTGCTGATCAAAGGGTCTCATCAAGGGTTCATCCAGTATCTCGTCTCCGGTGTGTGTCGTGGTCGCTATGAACCCATCCACGGCCTCGATGGTGGCTAGTCTGGTCAATATCCCTGTGCAGTTACGGAGTGTCTGCGCACGGACATTGGGTTTCAAAACCGGAAACCTTCAGCTTACTCAGCAACCAAGAAGAGCTCGAATATAAAGTCGTTCTCCAAGACGTACGACTGCACGTTCGCAGAGTACAAATCAGACCATCCTCAAGCTGGCACATGCCAAGGTCTTGAATTTGTCTGGCGCAGCACATCAACGGTCGGCAAATTTCATCACAACCCTGGTTCACCGGTGTGAGGAAAGCCTACCGGGTAGACGGGAATGACATATCTCGCCATGAGTTTCGAGGCGGCTACATCTTGTTCTGTTTCGACCTATCCACCAACTTGCAGAGCAACGGTAAGTTTAATCCTATTCAGAAGGCGACGTCCGCCTGGACATACAGTTCTGGACACCGCTCCAAAAAACGACCAACGTGATTTGTTACGCCAAATTCAACAACGTGATTGAAGTGGATCGCAAACGACAGATCATGTGTGACATTCAGACCTAAACCAATACACACACGCGAAAGAGAAGAGAAAAACACGATGTACATCACGCAACTTCAGCGGACGTTGGACAAAGACTTCTGGACGAATCTCGAATACGGACCCGTTTGATCGACCCGGTGAAGATTGGGTCGCCGTGATCTTTGATCGTGATAGTCACGGGAGTATTTCGATCCGTACGAATTACCCCCGTTGTCAAGAGTGAGCACACAGTGCAAGACGACGCGACGTTGGACGTGGAACGGGCATACTTTACAAAGTGAAACGACGCATGTGTGCGGTCAATATTGTCTGTAGTGTCGCGTTCTCCTTCCTAGATGGTGTCGTGTTTCTCAGGTCTCCTGTAAGCGTGACAGACTATCCACGTAGGTGTAACAAAACGTCCCCCTGAGCAGCTTGCTGTCTTAGGCTTTTACCCATTTGTCGTAGCGAAAATGTGGCTCTATTGTTTTTAAATCACATACTTCAACGTATGTCGGTGTGACAGGTAGCGGTACATGTAACGCCTCGCCATTTTGAAGTCATACCGCACTGTGTTGACCCCTAGAACGGGGGAATGTGCGAGATAGTTAACCATTCTGTTTGTCAATACAACAGCATACCGGTGTGGCTCAGGTTTAGGTTGACCTGGTACCAGGGTTGGAATTCGGGCGTGTAACACGGCTAACATGTTCTCAAACTTCCACAACATGCGTTGGTATCTCACAGCTCTGATCTCCTTGAGGTACTCGATAAAAGTTGCCATCAACTTGTAGGGGTCACCATCGGAGACATAACATCGAGGTTGCTGGTATCGGCTGGTACGTTGTAGTTGAAACTGACGCTCATCGGTATAAGCTGATCGATCCATTCGGCCTTACCGGCGGTGGAGTCGTCAGTCTCTAAGTGTTAGGTTCCTAAATCAAAAGACGCCCGGTACCGGAAATACTGATCGTCGTGGGATATAGCTATGCCTTCGTGTATCAGGTCGTCAAATGTCGTAGATGTGTTGTGGAACACACCGCTAGGATACTACTTCTTTTTTTGATTTGATTTGATTTGATTTATTTCAATCTAATACAGGCCCGAGGACCCACTTACAGGACAGATAACAATAATCACAGAGATAAATAACAGCAATAAATTGAAAGATAAAAGCACATATACATATAAATGATAATCTTGTAACAGCAAATAAAACAGTAGGAAAAAAAACAGTAGCGCATTAGACATTTTGAGACATTAAAATAAGATTTTCCTGATATGATTTTTAAAACTGATATATGTGGTAAAAATATCAACATCGTGCTCGTTAAAAATACGATTGTATAGATTTTGTGTAGATGGCAGAAAGCTGCTTTGCCGAACATTTATTCAGGGTTAAAAATAAGTTGCCTTTGTAACACACGTTTAGGTACATTAATTTTGATTTGACTAGCTAGATAAAAACAGTTGATAGTGTCATGTAAACATTTATGCAGGTTTAAAAATTTGAGATATTTCCGTCTACTTTCTAAAGATGCCACATGTTTCCTCGTGACGGTGTAGATTAACGAATTAAAGACCGCATTGGTGGCACTAGTGTGGTACTGCCATGGTCCTTGTCTTTCACTTAGCTGAAGTGGCGTTGGTAGGTGTGCTGACACAACGACCGACGTACAGTGTGTAGAGCTTCAATCTCGAGCGTGAGTTCATAGACTTCAGTGATGAGGTGAAATATCGCCTCCGCACGGCCTTGTTGACTGAGGGGTACGCCACGAAAGTGTTTGGCGTCTATCTCAACATCGGTCCAGTACATCTGGAAGTAGCGCGGATCCTGGGTGCCACAGGCTTTCGGTGGTGCTGCATCTAGTTGGATAGCCAGGCAGCGAGGAAAGCAGACGTTGTCCTTGTATGGACCGTTGGCGCCGCTGGCTAGACAATACAGGTCTATGTTGTCGAGTGGGTAGTCGGGGAAGACCACGGTGGTAAGGGTTCCTATCATGGAGACATCTGGTCTTCATAGATGGCTCGTATAAATCGATCCAGGACTCGCTCTCCGTTTATCCAGAAGTTGTATTGGTCCGGAACATGTCGCCCACGATGGAAGTGTTGACCTATGCTGTCCCAATGGTCCACTACTACTGTCCCAGCAGTATAGGACAATTATGTCCGCTACCTCTTGTAAGGCGTCTAGGGGTGGTTGTCTACCATCTGCAGTTAAAGACGGCGGGTGAACCGTCAAGGGGTATGGGAATGGCTCTGGAGGTGTTACCGGGCGCTGTTAAGGTAGGACCGGTTCTTTAAAGGGTTGGCATGGCGCCACCATCACCTTTTCATAGGGCTTGTTTTGTTCGCTCGTAGAGGCTGCAGGTGGTTGAAAAAGTTTGTGGGCGTCATGGCTCCGCTACCACCGCATTACCGCCCGCTTGTAGGCTCACACGACGCTGCTTTTTATGGCGCCCCAACGGCTCAGTATCCCTCTGCATCCCTCCGGGTAATTCCATGGACCACGCTCCGATATCGTTGTAACTTTAAAGACCGGGTTAACACCCGACAGCAAGCACCACAGGCGAAAAGTCGTGGCCCAGTCACTCCGCTTCGGACTTCCCAATCTCGTCCTTCTCGTCCACCGTCTCGTCCACTGTCTGCTCGTACATCGTCGTCTCTTCCACCGTCTTCTCATCCGCCAGCTCTTTCGCCGTCTTCTCGTCCACTGTCTTCTCGTCCTAGTCGGTAAGGATGCAGGTCTTTTTGATGCTGCAGTACATTCTCTTCAGTTTGGCAGGTATCACAAGAGAGCAACGTGGGTAGGTAGGAAGGTAGGAAGCAACGTGCTGGTGTCTGCGTAAAAGTGTTCGAACTTCTTGTTAGAGGGACTTAAAGTATAACGACCAATGCTCACAGCCTCTCCTTGGTACTGACTAATGTATGATTTCTTTTTTATCCATAGTCCAGGGCCAAATGTTTTTATCGATAGTCCGGGACCAACCTTTTTTCACAGATCTTGCAAATTAGCGTGGTAAATAAGTTTCTCTTTGAACATTTTAAAGTCTTTCCTAATAATTCGGTTGAAAAGTTCACTCAGTCACAGTTGGGTTTTGAAACATGCCACATGAAGTTGAGTGTCTTGTATTCATGCATCACAAATAAGCCGACAAACTCGACGAACGAAATAATTCAAGGAAATCTTTTTTTTTTTTTTTTTTAACTGTTTATTATTAATTTGATTTTATGAGGTCTTATTGTATTTAAGTGGGTGTATAATATATATGTTATTGGATCGTATGGTTCTGTTACAAGCTGGCAGGTTATCCTAGCAGTAGGGTGTGAAAGGTATTATTACTGATGCGCCAGTAGGCCCAGTACCAACTCATGCGATACTCCCTAACACTTCGTGAAATTTGATTATTGTAAGTATTACTATGTATATGGAGCCATGAAAAAATCATCGCTTTAAGGATACTGTACCCCCCCCCCCCTACAGAAGGTTTTACATTTCGCTGTACTTCTAAACTACTGTGAATTGTGCAACACTGGTATATATATTCCGAATAGTCTTTTTCTGCAGAACAATGATAAGTAAAAAAAAATTTCTAAAACTTACAGGAAAAATATTTTACATAAAAAGTAAATTGTTGTAACTTCTTTTACATCATTCACGTCAACTGTTCGATTTTACATCAACATGAACCCAAAAACATTTATTCAGTTTTTCCTGTTTGTTTTAGTGTTCTTGCAATATTGTGTTAAAAGACAAAAATTAAAAAAATAAGTCAAAATATGGAAATTTCAATTTCTTAGAACTGTATCTAAAATAAGGAAAAAGATATTAACAATCTGAATGACCGTTTTTTTGTTTTATAATTATGTTGAGATGAAATGTGCAAAAAACAAGTTCTGTAGGTATTATAACAGCCGAAGAGAAGGCATTTTCCAAACTACTGTAGACTGAAAAATGAAAGCCGAGAAAAGAGGTAAAATGTATTTCTGATCTATTTTACGACAGGTTTACCTCTTTTAGGCGCAATTTGTTTATTATTTCGAATTGGCCCATTCTACGTATGTTTCGCAAAAAATTATGTATATACATTGTGAAATGTACCGGTTTTTCAAGAAAATTGTCCAGAGCTGACCCTGTCAAACGTTTTTTGAATTCAATTCAAGCTGTGATCTATCTCTTAATATAGGAACACCAATCAACCACATGTGGCGTCAGATAATGTATATAGATTGGCTCCTTTTATTTAATTGATTGTCAAAACACCGCTGTTGTTAATAATGTAGTCAATTTTTATCATCAAAGTTAATGGTCTTCTTATTCAAATTTTTTTATTGGGTCTGCTTTAGGATAAAGATCACTATCTCAACGTTTTGAATATGCAATAATAAAAAAATCTCAAATTTTTAGCTGATGGGGGAGGGGGACGTAGTATCAACGAATAGCTAGTGATACTGCGGTACAGCCTTTAATCCAGTCCAAACGAACAACAAGTCTGATAGGCGCATTCTTAACGTTATTCGCGGACCTATCTCGAGATCTCATGCGCAGATTCCCAGCTCTAGGGTATCACCTACCCATCTTTTCACTGATGATCTCCTGTTGTTCGAGATTCTTATTAAAAGAAGTTTACGCCATACATTCACCAGAATTTAATTCACAATCAAGTGTGGAAATGAAATACCCCAAGATTTGCCGAATCAAACCCTTGATTTGTTCAAGAAAATAAAAATTCAACAAACATAGTCCCTGACTTCCGAGTTGAAGTCGAGCAGAGAAAGTTGATGCAAGTCTCATATACTACAATCGACAATGGGTGCCTTGGGTCAGTGGTTTTAATAAAGAGTTGATGGGTGATTTAATTCTATGCATGACGGTTACGCGGTCCGGACGATGTAAATGAAAGAGACTTATGTAAACAGATGTTTTGCAATGACTTTGACGTTGAAAATTCACGAATACGTGAATATTTCAAGCAGGAGCAACTGCTGGAGATATATAAGTGGAAATCACAACAATCCCTCAGATATGCATCAACAGTATTACAAAGATGATTGATACATCGTGTCGGAACTGTTGATAACGGCGAGTTTATTCTGCAATATTTTTTGGGGGATAACACTTTCTTTGTTTGAACAGATTATAGTTCAGACAATTTTGCAGGTAGAAACACGTCCTGAATCGAACGTGTCGACCCTCAGAGTCAGGCACCGAATTGCCAGCAGTGAATGCCGGCCACCAAGGCCACTCAGCCTCCCTATCTTATTCTACGCTCGTAAAATGTGTGTTAACAAGTAACCAAATTTGTATCATATATATAGTGTATTGAGTCCTTTTAAATAGGCCGTGGACTATGCACGCAAAAGCTTAAAGAAATCACGGTTTATAAATTTATCTCCAAAATGGAAACTTTGTGTTCACACTTAAATAAAAGATTACATATTTTAAAACAATTTTTATAATGAATACATAAATTGTACTCTAATTGTACTATAAAGATTATTTTCTTGGACAGAATTCATATTTCTTGCACAATGTTTCAAAATGTGTATTGTTGTTTTGTTACTATGAGTAAAATGTTTACATTTTTGGGTTAAATTTATCAATCTTGAATGTTTTCTGCTTCAGCGTGCCATAGTTACGGGGCCGTAAAAGGGACATAGGAAAAATATTTTTTTTTCTCTACAATTAACTCGTTATAACGACTTACTAAGTCGTTATAACGAGAAAATATGTCGTTATAACGACTTACTATCTCACTGTAACAACTTACTATCTCGTTATAACGCCTTACTAAGACGTTATAACGACTTAATATCTCGTTATAACGACTTAGTATCCGTTATAACGACTTGCCAAGTCGTTATTACCACTTACTATCTCGTTACAACCACTTAATCCACCAATCAAAATGCATCAGCTTTCCGCCATTGTGTTGCTCAAATTTTGTTTGGATATATATATAAAGAATAATTTACATTCGCTGGCCAAGCGATTGATTGATTGATTGATTGATTGGTTGATTGATTGGCGTTTTACGCCGTGTTTTAGGGTATTTCATTTATGACGGCGGTCCAACAACGATTCACACTAGCACAACCGAGATGTGAAGCGTTTTCATAATGCTGGAAAGTTAAATTTCCTCCAGTGCTAAGTAAAGACAGCATTGCTACTCTTCAAACAAACTGCCCTTAGCCACAGGTGCGCCAGGGGATTATAAACCCAGGAACTGACGTGACCTCTCTTCACTGACTACAGTAAGGCTGATGGTAAAATATTACCACTTGTCTCAGGACACCAAATTTGATAATTAAAATGGCAGGAAACTAATGCATTTTGATTGGTAGATTAAATCATTATAATGAGATACTAAGTCGTTATAACGACTTAGTATCTCGTTATAACGACTTAGTACTCGTTAAAGCGACTTAGTATCTCGTTATAACGACTTAGTACTCGTTAAAGCGACTTAATATCTCGTTATAACGACTTAGTATCTCGTTATAACGACTTAGTATCTCGTTATAACGACTTAGTATCTCGTTATAAC
>JARDVA010165120.1:0-10649 GCA_030265315.1 Mopalia swanii | reverse complement strand
AGAAAAATATGGCTCTAAGGGAACCCTTCAAGGTTCTTCAGTCATGGCTCTGGTGGAACCCTTTATGGTTCTGTTCGGAACCCTCATAAAACTGTTCAAAGTTTCTCCATAGTTTCCATAGTTGTACAGCAACATTTATGGTATTATTCCTGCCCGATGGAGATTATCAGTGACTTTTTCACTTTTACTGTTAATACAAATATGATGTTTACATGCATTACCTTTATGTGGAATAAACTTAATAATTAAAAAAGAAACTGGAACAGAGAGATATTGACGAATGTAAAATATTTAAACAAGTATCGTCAGGTTAAACACCCTGATTAGAAAGATTTGAATGAAGGCCATAGCTATTTACTGACCAACCTACGTTTCTTAACGTATCTTCTGATACCTCCCTCACTACTGTGCACAGCCCCCTGCCCTTTCATGTTTTGCTAGACTCCGATGTTGATTTGTTAGATAACAGATTGTCTGAGCCCATAATGGCGCAGAATAAAGGTATAGAAAGATATGTAAATAGTTTAGGAAAGCTTTTTTTATTTTATTTTTTGTGAATATTCAAAAATTGCTTTGAAACTTATTGCAAATAGAAATCATGTCAAAGGAAGAAAATACAGGAAATGTTGGGGGACTATTTCTCACAGCTTATTTGATATAGCACCAAATAAATAGATGTAAGTTTATGTTAAAGAGTTTCCCTTGAAGTGAAAATAGTGCATAATTTTTTAAAAGTAAGTTTAGAACCATTTCCGTTGACATTTTTGCCGGTTCAAGCTTTGGAAGTCATATAAAAATAAAAGAATAAATATTTTTCGGTAAAAATAATTATAGTTTTAAAGTAACCGATTTTTCATGAGAATTTCGAAATTTTTCTTGGCTATCATAAAATTTGAATATCTTTTTGTAAATCTATGGATATAATAAATGTTATTCGGTCTATAAACGCAAAATGTCCAGCACATACGTAAAGTCCATATAAGACTGTATTCCAATATGAGATTATATGTCAACATGAGATTATAGGTCAATAAGAGATTATATGTCAATGTGAGATTATCAGTCAATATGAGATTATATGTCAATGTGAGATTACCAGTCAATATGAGATTATATGTCAATGTGAGATTACCAGTCAATATGAGATTTAATGTCAATGTGAGATTATCAGTCAATATGAGATTATATGTCAATGTGAGATTATCAGTCAATATGAGATTATATCTTTATATGAGATTATATGTCAATGTGAGATGATCAGTCAATATGAGATTAATTGTCAATGTGAGATTATCAGTCAATATATGACATTATATGTCAATGTGAGATTATCAGTCAATATGAGATTATATCTTTATATGAGATTATCAGTCAATGTGAGATTATCAGTCAATATGAGATTATATGTCAATGTGAGATTATCAGTGAATATGAGATTATATCTTTATATGAGATTATATGTCAATGTGAGATTATCAGTCAATATGAAATTATATGTCAATGTGAGATTATCAGTCAATATGAGATTATATGTCAATGTGAAATTATCAGTCAATATGAGAGTATATGTTTATATGAGATTATATGTCAATATGCGATGAAATGATAAAAATATTTTGTTTTTAGTATCAGTTGTACCCGGAACAGTGTGCGCCCCAAAAGTTGTCTTAGGCGTTAAACTGCAACTAAATAAATAGTCTGCAGTATTTAATCTTTCAAATGTTAGCTTGCAGATCTTATTCAACCCTAACTTATCACATATCGTTTAATTTCAGAGATAACATGAAGACTATGGTGGTACTGGGCGTAGTTCTGCTGATTCTGTCCTTGGTGATGACAGTGTTGGCTGAAGATGGTCCGGTGATGTCTGGTAGTTCGGACGATGTTCATGTGGTGAGTATTATCAACAGATTTACCCGGTGCCCCAGCCTTGTAGAGCCACAAGTGTTGCAAACTGCTTGTTTGTGGTACACCCATTCCCCCCTGTACATTGTTTTGCCCCTCTATTTGGAAACTACTCACTTCACATTATATTGACTACGCTTTTAGAAATAATGGCTATTCGAGGGTTCTTTAGACAAGAGGATGGCTTTATATGAAACCATAACGACAAAAACGGTTCTTTGATATAAGACGAAAGAGAGAAATATTTGGAACAGTTGTTCTGAAGGTTCAAAACAGAACCATAAAGGGTTCCGCAAGAACAATGACTGATGAACATTTAAGGGTGCCACAGTGTACCTCATTCAGTTCAAATGAAAGAACGCAAAGCTAGCGTATACAAGATGCTCACTGGGTATAACTGTGGGTTTTTAAATTCATTTTAAATCAAAAGTCCATTGTTGTTTATAGAAGAAACAAAATTAATCAGACTTGCAGCCTGTTTCTGAGGGGCGTGAGCTCGAGTCCCGGACGGATTTCATCCCGCACAATTTTCTGAACTAGATTCTGGTTAAACTGTAAATGTGTTATCACCAAAAAACGAAATACTTCTTAATATTCCTTTTCTAAAAAGACACACAAATCATTTAATATAACCATCTATTCAACGTTTGCTGTAGGATTATCTTCCTGACAAGATTCGAGTGAAAAGAGCCAGCTGCACTTGGTATTTTTATTGGAGAGTGACGGGCACCTCCAGCCGTACAGAAGCACAGATTACTGCAGCACTCAGAAGTGAGTATAACATCCTTCCCTTATTAAAAAACATCCTCATTATTATCCAAAAATTCAAAAAATATATTCAAAATTAAAATGACCTTTTGAAACATTAACAGCAAATGTGATACATGTATTTGTGAAAAGAAAAAAAACAAACAAATAAATAAATAAAAACAAATGGAACAAAGCAACAAATTGGATAATTGTATTGAATTTGAAGAAAAGTAACAAAAGAAACAGATTGTTGTTAAATCGGTCTCTGTTGTTTCTGTTTTTATAACCAAATTGTTTTTTAAATATAAATTAAACTTTTAAACTAAACTAAAACAGTTTAGATGTGAAAATGACTTAAAGATAGTGACCCTAAATTGTTTTCGACGCTGTTTCTGGAATTTAAAGTATGGATATATTTTGAAACTTTTCTCTGGGAGCTTATCTAAAACATGAGTTGATTCATCGATTGGAATTAATTAACGATACTGTGCCAGTGTGATTGCGTTTTAGAAATATATATATGTTAAATGTATTCCGGTAATATTGAAGAAAATTGATTATGTTTTTGTCCTTGTTTTAGATTACTTCACAGACGTGGTATGTCGTTGAAGAACTCTTTTGCGTGGGAACAACACCGACATGAACCCGTTAGCCATCAGCGAAGAATACGCTGAAATAAACACTTTTCTAATCGATGTTCAGAAAAAACTTTTACACAACCAATGTATGCGAAATTAATTGTATACGTGTGGTTTGTGATAGACCCTCCGGTTGTTTATCCGATGTTATTTGCTATATGTGTCTCTGTTACCTTTCATAAAAGTTAGTTGTTAATTAATATAATTCAATAATAAATATAATAATATGATATGTTTATTATCGTGCCGTGTTTTAAACGCCAGATCATTTGTAAAATGTTTTGTTGTATTATCTACATTAACCGGTGAAATAAAGAAAATCTAATTATGTCCGTGTCTCTGACTGCTGCTATTTTTTAATTGTTCTTTTCATGCAAAAAACATTTAAGATTGCGTTCATATATACATTCCCATTTATGGTTAATGATAGAGCTGACCTTATCGTATTTTTACTTTACCTTAAAATTAAAAATCCATGATATAACTAAAAACCCATATAATTTAAGAAAAAGTTGGACCGCCCAGCTTTTGATCAAATGTAAGTCTTGGACCAAATAGAAATTATTGTAAACTGAATATATATTGATTTATTTGAAAACTTATTTTTGTTTTGACGGAATTAGTAAGGTTTTTACTGCTTTTTTAAAAAGTTTTACCAGAAAGAAAGGGCAAGTTATTATTCTTCTCATTCTCGCCCACTAGATTGATTCTACAATATTTTAAGATTTATATTCCATGAAGGTAAAACTTTTTCTTATGCATTTTTTAATTAAAAATTATCTAACGTTCATCTTGTATTAAACGTGTACTTTTTGCAGTATAAGTTCAAGTCTGACATTTTTCCCGTTTTGGTGTGCTAGACGGTTCTCATCACTGGTTTTTCTATTCTTTTCATTCAAAATATCGATATAACATGTATGATAAACACTCCCAACATACGGTACTTTACAATTATCTGTTACAGCAATGCTCCGATATTTGAATCAAGTATAACTTGTAATCGTAGCAGTGAGCACAGGCCAACATCGGTTATTATATCATTTATTGTTAAATGAATATATCATACAAGCCATTACTATGAATTTACTAGCAAACTCTAGACCATTATAATTTTGACAAACAACAAAGGTATAAGGAAGATAAAATACCAATATTTAGCACGCAAAAAAGACAAAAACAAGTCGCAGACAAAACTGCAAAATAGGCGATAAAACAGTGTTGGAACACAGCCCAATCCTTGCAAAGGGGAGTAACTTAGGTGTCTTCCCATCTAAAGTTATATAGAAAGAACATATCTTTTTGATGAAGTGAAAGTTACTCTACTGTACTGAAGAGACATTAAATGTTCCATGTGAGCTGGATACCTGAAAGGCAGTTTGCCCAGATGATATTAGTCCAAAGCTTTTTGTTGAGGGCCTGTGTGTTACACTGATTCACAACAGCGGATGTCCACACGATGTCAATACCTACCGAATAACGTTTTTATTACGTTGTATTAGTAAAGTGTAGGAAAGAGTCGTCGTTAAACATGTATCCCATCATCCACAAACCCAGCTATCACCTTGACGACACGCCGTTGACTATTTCGGCAACTCAAAGATATATATTTGGACATTGATCATGCCTTCGACTAAGGACAATGCATTTGGTTCTTGTTTTTATAAAAAATATTTTGAAAGCTTTCGATAGAGTTTAACAAAAGAACGTTTAGGTATGTTACATTCCTGTTATACAAGGGGCAATCGACTTTACTGGCTCCGCACTAATTATAGTTTTACATGTTAAACAATCCTCCCTATAAAAATTATCTGCTGGTGTGCACCAAGGCTACGTCCTTGGGCCATTGTTGTTTCTTGATTTTTTATAAACAAGTTGGCAGTATAAAGTATAAACAATATTCGCTTATTTGTGGATAATTCATGTTTGCACATTTTGCCTTATGCATTGATTGGTCGAAACAGAAGCCAAACCATATAACATGAAATACGGTTGATGGAAATTTTGGGCAAAAAAATGTTAAAGCTGAGTTCAATGTTGTAAAATCGCAGATACTTCTTATGTTCAGTTTAAGATATCCGTCTGATATATCTTGCAAACCGAATTGGGCTCCTGTGAATACACTGATTTCTCAAAAGATGCATCGTAAATGGAGCACATAGAATAAGTTATGTTAAAAACATATAAAAGACCAACACTATTCTGTGCACTTATAGAGTTATGAAATTATTTACAAATCTTTCGCGAAGCTCTGACAAGAATACGAGTATGTAGTCTGGGATAACCTACAAAAAGTACAAAAAACATTCTTGAACTAATACAGAAAGGCTGCCTCAGAACAATAACGGGACTTACAATTATCATTTCCTCTCAGCTGCTCCATGAAGAGTCAGGAAACCACACCCTGAAACAGCATAGGCAAATTCGCAGACAAACTAGTTAATTTATGTCTTAAAAGAACAAAACAGAGCAGATCAGAACATAATTTTTACGAAAAACAGATTTTTCCCGACAACTTTTATTGTATGGAACGGTTTAGCCTTAAGCATAGCTCAGACAATGTCTCGTTTGAAACCAAACTTAAAATGTGTTTAAAATCTAGCTGTCCGTCATCTTGGTACTATGTTGGCGGCAGAACAGAAAATGTAGCTTTATGTCGCCTAAGAAATAGATGAAGCTACCTAAATTGAGCCCTTCCGGACAATAGTGGTCTTAATACATACTTTATGTTTTGACTTGAAAACGTGTGGATTGTAGCTTAAACAGCTTTTTACAAAGAGAAAGAAGAATCAAAACAAACAAATAGACGAAAGAAAGATGTAATATTCAGTGCAAGGTACTTTTTAAAAATCTGATGGTTGTTAGGCTGTACTTTAAAGAAAACATCAACAATGTATCAAGAACACTATTGTTCTGAATGACTCATTTATGTGATTCAACTAACATCCAGTGACAAATTCAACAAAGTAAAGTAAAAACTCCGAAAAAAGATAATGAATTCATTTTGACTCAAAAGAGTTTTCACCGTTCTGGTGTGCTAGACAGTTCTTATCACTGTGTTTTCTCTTTCTTTACTCAAAATATCGATAAAATGATAATCACTTCCATCATACGGTTCTTTACGCCATTCGATTATCTGTTACAGCAATGCTCCGATATTTCAATCAGGTGTCACTTTTAATCTTTGCAGTGAGCATAGGACAACATAGGTTATTATATCATTTATTGTTAAATGAATATACCATACAAGTCATTACTATAGATTTACGAACCAACACTAGACCATGCTAATTAATACAAACAACAAAGTAATCAGGAAGATAAAATACCAATATTTAGCACGCAAAAAAGACAAAAACAATTCGCAGACAAAACTGCAAAATAGGCGATAAACAGTGTTGGAACACAGCCCAATCCTTGCAAAGGGGAGTAACTTAGGTGTCTTCCCAACTTATGTTATTCAGATTGAACATAAGTCTTTGATAATGAACTGAAAGTTACTCTACTAAATGAGTATATGACAAAATAATTTTGTATAGATGACAGATGTCATCCACTCCTGACGCTGCCTTCCACTTGTTATCATCTAAGTGACACTATCATCTGTACTGAAGACACATCAAATGTTCCATGTGAGTTGGATACCTGAATGGCAGTTAGCCCAGATGATATTAGTCCAAAGCTTCTTGTTGAGGGCCCGTGTGTTACACCGATTCACAACAGCGGATGTACACACGATGTCAATACCTACCGGACAACATTTTCATTACGTTGTATTAGTAAAGTGTTGGAAATAGTCGTCGTTAAACATGTATCCCATCATCCACAAACCCAGCTATCACCTTGACGACACGGTTGTCTATTTCGGAGTTCAACGGTTTAACAACTCAAAGATATATATTATGACATTGCTCACGCCTTGGACTAAGGACAATGCATTTGGTTCTTGGTTTTTTATATTTTGAAAGCTTTTGATAGAGTTTAACACAAGAGCGTTTAAGTAAGTTGCATTCCTGTCGTACAGGAGAAAATCGACTTTATTGGCTCCGTACTGATTATAGTTAACATAGAAACAGTGGTTTGTATTACATGTTAAGCTATCTTCCCTGTAAAACTTATCTGCTGGTGTGCCCCAAGGTTGTGTCCTTAAGCCATTGCTCTTTCTTGTGTTTATAAACAATTTGGCAGTTTAAAGTATAAACAATATTCATTTGTTTGTTGACAATACCTTTTTCTATGTTTCGCTTTTTACCTCAATTGGTCGAAACGTACGCCGAAACATAGAACATGATGTAGGCTGATTGAAATTTTGCCCCAAAACTGGCTAAGCTGAATTCAATGCTGTGAAATCGCAGACACTTCTCATGTCCGTCTGATATATCTAGCGATCTCAATTCCGGCCCTGTCAATACACTGATTTCTCTAAAGATGCATCGTACACTGAGCACATAGAATACGTTATGTTAAAAACATATAAAAGAACATCACTATTCTGTGCACTAAAGACTCTTAAAATTATTTACAAGTCTTTTGACTAGAATACGAGGACATTATCGGGGATAGCCCAACAGATGTACAATAAACAGACTTGAACTAATACTACAAGGCCGACTCAGAGATGTAACGGGACTAACAAGAAGCCTTTCCTCTGAGCTGCTCCATGAAGAATCCAAATGTCACACCCTTGCAACAGCAAATTCTATATCATTAAATATGTTAGGACCAAGAATCAATCGACTTGCCGAATTTACGTCATATATAAATCCATACCCTCAAAGAGCAAATAAGAACTGAATTCTTTATGGCAACTGTTACTGAATGGAAGGCTTAAGCCGTAAGAGTATCCCAGATAATGTCTCGTTTGAAAACAAACTTAAAATTTGTTTTACAACTAGCTCTCCATCATCTACTGGCGGCAGAGCAGATAATGTAGTTTTCTGTCATCTATAAATAGATGTAGCTCCATAAGTAATGATTTGATCAACAATCAAGAGGTAACTAATTCAACATGATAAGGTATAGTAACAACTCCGAAGAAAGATAATTCTTTTTTGACTCAGAGTTTCGGTTTATTGATCATCAGAAGTCATTTTAACTAGATACATTGGTATAATATATGCAAATAGGTATTCAACATGCCGCTGTGGTCGTTGCCCACTGTAGGCATGCAGGCACGCCGAGAGATTGTTGTATGATATTTCTGTGTCTGGAAACAGTTCCGAAAAAAATGATCTAGTATTGTTGTATGGTTATTCAACGTTTACATGTATAGTTTATGAATCCCCGATAATTTTGTATTGTCCATATATAACAGAAACGACAAATTTGTGGTCATATACTGATATATTACAAATATATGGGTATAAATGTATTTATAGTTCTCTGTACGTTGATAATGTATGTTGTATCTCCCATGTATATGGATATATATGCTATATGTGTCTATATGTGCCCACGAGTGTATGTAGACATACATACGCGTGACCAAATATAAACAAAAATAATGCATCCGTACGTATCAGTTATGAGGAAAGAAATGTAGACATGTGAATATTGTATCTATACATATATTAAGTGTATGTTTGCATTAGGTCTACTGTTGGTATAATAGCTACATAATGCTATCTTTGTTTTGTTAATACACCTACACATATATTTCGGCGTGACACACCAATGGATGAAGAAACCACGATAGACGTCACTGGCACCAAGGAGATGGCCATCGTCAATACGTGGGAAAAACAAATACCCCACAGCCAAATCTCTGTACTGCGACATGACCATTGCCATTAATATGCAGAATCTTGGTTCCACGAAAAAAATAAATGTGACACATTCGATTAGCTTAGCACGGTTGGACGGAGCGTTTTATCCAATCGCATGGTGTTCTTTTAGAGTATAACTAATGGACCGGTTTTGTATTACTGCGTCGGCAACATGCTAAACGATTATAGAATATGAAATGTTATGATTGACCGTATTAGATAAATAAGATGCACCCGGCGTATGAAGTCTAAAGGGTATATGAATAAAAGGTACATGTTTTAGTGTGTCCATCTATTGATTACAGTCGGGCGGAGCGATGGTCATGCATGTGGATGGATAACAGAGCATATGCAAGTCGGATCAATACCATCATCGATTTTCTGCTGTTTATCACCGTTGAACAATACAAAATTCCTGCCCACATTACCATGTTACCATAGAAACACAGATAGGGTTACCGGATTCTGATAAACACGAAGTTTGATATGCTATCAAATCCTCAACTGAAACAAATTGGAATTCAACAGAATTGAATAACTGGTTAACAAATAATTGTACTTTAATATTAAATATATATCTTGGTTTTGTGATTCACAACGTTAATAGATGCAGACATATTAACCTATGGTGCAAGAAAGGAAAATTTGACCACCGTACTATCGTACATGGAAGACAATAAATGCCCTCTACTTCAAGCGTGCATCTGTATGGTTGTTTTATAAAAACATGTATCATTTCTCGTTATCAACGTACTAAACCCCTTGGTCGATTTTGAAGAAATGCATGTTTTCTAACCCAATGGTGACCAAAAATATAGCCCGGACTATTGAATATGTTTAAATCTTTTGAAAGCGTTGATAAACTCTGGTTAACGGATATTCCAATTTTACTGAAGATCCAAAAGTATTTGTTTAACACGTTCAAAACTGAAGTAATATCGCCGGACAAAAGAGTGTATATTTGGTGGTTAATTTATCTGAATGGAATGAAAAAACAAACACAAAATAAATTCGTTCATCTAACAGAATAATTCTCGAAGTGAAAGCTGGTTCCACAGTGAAACGGGATTAGTTCCAAATTTTGTTCCCAGAGATGGACATAAATTTACTTATATTATCGCTTCAGTATCTACAAACTTTGTTACCCACACGTGTCCACTAGTTCCCCTCTCACAGCATTATATAAATGACACCGATTGTTTTACTCATAGGATGGGAAACTCATCTATTAACCATCGATTAAATTCCTGACGTCACAAAAGAAACCAATTGTAATGGTTAAAAAGGAATACCGCTTTGAGTATCCGGGCCCCCATCTTTCCATGGCCAGTATGATGTCTCCACGAAGTTCTGTCCTAAGCCTTGCCGCACTAACCCCTATTCGGCGGTCAGACTAAGATCAAAGCGAATTTAAAAAACGAAGAGACCAATCAAACACATCTGCCATTTTTGAAACAGTGTATTGTCTCTGCCGGAATATCATGTTTAACCGCAGAGAAAGATAATTTTCTTTTCGAAGAATATGACCTGTGACAAGGTAGTAGAGTCATTTTCAGAGGTGCACTGACCATTTTTAGGATACCAAAGTTGCTCA
>JARDVA010164676.1:0-10652 GCA_030265315.1 Mopalia swanii | reverse complement strand
ATAGGGAGTACTGCCTCGCACGATTGTCAGTTTTATGAACATAAAAATGACATTCGTGAGTAGCAGTACCGTAACATCATTAATATTGTTAAAACTATTAATAAGAGGCCAGACAATTTGGCCCTATAATACGACGTTTATATGTAGACAGACTTTGAAAACTTAACGCCATGCTTGTGCCTTTGTATCAGTGATTACTTAAAACGTGTATTCGAGAGCGAGGAAAACGTCACATTTATTAGATTTTCTAACATCTACAGAAAATATAAGTCTCGTGAAGCTCAGTCCTACAATTATATTAAAACAATTCATCCAAATATTTCCACCGTCAGATGAATTGAGTGTTTTAAAACGATTAGATAGTTATTTTTTGTTATTTGTTTCCAGCATGGAATTGGATTTAAATATGTTGATTTTAATTGGCATTTTAATCAAGACCATATAGGTTATAAGTTCATATGCACGAAGCATGTGATTAACATGAAGTACATATGAACCAGTTATAAACATTCTACTCTTTTCTTGAACATTTTATTTTATCCATTAACATGCTATCCCTCATGCGATGGATATGTGATCATTTCAAATTTTATAGTCTGCGCTGATTTTTTTTTACATTGTTGCATCCGAGAAAGTCTTTAAGGTAAAGCGAAGTTTGTCTCCGGTGGCAATCTGAAGCAACCAGCCTGGATTGGAAGCAGGTGGTACAAATCACAGCTCTGGCTAAGGAGTCTTAACCCCGATGACGTCGCTAAATTGATTAAATAACGGAGTTTTACAACACCAACAGTTCGTCGAATATGATACTTTTGTCCACCGTTGAAAGAGATACCTTTGGTTTGCTGTATCGAAGGTGAACATAAATACAAACTCCTTTTATTTGTTAACAATTCAATCTTTAGCTGCCTATTGAATTAATAATTATGGGGAAAAGATGTTATTGCATTCAATATTGTATTGAAAGGTTAGCAAGTTGAAAACGATGTCCTTAAAGTAAAACCAGTAAATAATATTGAACTAAAGGGAGAGAAACAAAACAAACCTCGAAAGGAATAGTGGATTCCCCTGGGACCGTGCCAACTGGGATGAATTTGATTGATATACGGCTATTATAGACACGCCAAGTCTGCCTACACTTCGTGTCAAATTCTTAAATTGTTCACGACTCCTAACAATAAACAAGATAGTATGATTGTTAGAAAATTTGGTAAAAGCTTTTCATGCAGTAAAAGATTGTATATGATCGTCTTTGGTGTATGCGAAAAACGAGTGGCATAACCTGATAAAAAGTGTGATTGCCTTTTGTTAACATGAAAATCACATATCATATACTCTTACATGCCATATATGTAGACATATTCCAAGAGTCAATGTTTCTCAAGAAATCGGGGGATTGAGTTAATGCCTTCAGATGATGCCACCTGGTGATCTAATACATTTTCTAACAGTTGGAACAAACCTCGGTCATTCAAATGTAAAGCTATCGAATACGGCCGTCAGGAACTTTAAAACCAATCAATCACACAACTTATTATTTTTTTATATATTTGTTTGTCTATTTTTTATGAAACCATTTAAAATGCTGCAGTAAGACTTCAATTCATGATGATTTATGATTTCTCCTATTTATATTATATTCGTTTCGAAAGTTGCCGCCAATTAGATATGTTCTGCAATAAGTCTTCCATTTAGATATGTAGCCTATATTTCAGCAAAGATTGATGTTCATCTCGCCGCATACATATATTTAGACCACTCTTGCGCCATGTCATCGGAGAGAGACTTGCATGGTAAGCTATATTTGTCGTGTTGATATATAAGGATTCAGTAGATTTTCTTCTAGTACCTTTGTTAAAAAAACCGGTTCAAACTGAAGGTTGTCAGCTCAACAAAAAGAAAAACGTAATAACAGTTATTATCTTTAACATCACTGAATAATGTAATAGAATTGGAGACCATATATATATTACGTGAGAATGTGCGTGGGCGAATATGGATGGTTTTGAAGATCAGTAAGGCATCATAAAAAGATAATCGCTGTAGATTTATCAACCCGTATAACTTCCGCCCCCGCTTAAAAAGTTAAAATCTTCAACTGTCAATTTCCAACATATTTACTTATAAAAGTAGATAGATACACTCATGTAATAGGGAGTAAGGGGAGAGAAATGTAAACAGTGTCAATTATTAACATGATTTGGGTTTAAAGTTAACTCATGTATAAAAAACATTCACGTCCACAAAAAAACTGAGTTTCTACATATTACCCTGGCTTCCCAAGGCTAAGGCTGCTTTCAGCCCTTGTCACATCTACTGCCTGCTTGTCGGGGGCCAGACAGATATCGAAGAAGTGAAACAAGGAAAGCGCATACACCAATCAAATATATGCACCACGTTTCACACAGCTTCCGCTGCAGTTTAACAAACAGCGGAGGAGGACAATCATTCCCTTATAATGCTTATTCTTACTTTCTTCCAGCGGCGGTGTTAAATTTCTGAAGTTCGGCGTTAAATTACAGCTAAGATTTTTCACTGCTCAGCTATGCCCAACAATGGGGATTATGGGACCATGTGTGACATTGCACTGTAGATCAGTCGCACGAGGAGTGCTATCCTCCCTATGTAACCACCAATATGACGCAAGAGTAACGAGAGAAGAGTTTCGTTTTCCTATTGCCTTGGCCAGAGGGGTCAAGATAGCCGCAAATATATGTGTGTTGTTCGTGCATTCCATAAGTGTGAAGTAAGCGGCGGACAAACGTGTTGAGTGGTCAAACATGGTTGACTTAAACGGGGTTTTGGGTGTCTAATGTATTGTCTCCAGGAGTTTGTTGATGGCCAGTCTTAAATTTGTGGTATTTAAAACTATCTGAGTGAAATCCATCTTGTAAAACAAATTTACCATCGATACCACGCCACCCTTAACTTTTTCCGATGCTAACATAAGCAACAACTGTTTAGTTATAGCAAACAGCGTCACTGATAGTGCCTTGTCTTTTAAATAATTTTCCTTTAATACATGGTATACATACAATATGATGATTTTAATACTAGAAGGTGAACAATTCTGAAACCGATTTTTTAAAAAAATATGTAGCTTTACAGGTGTCATGTCCTTAAGCGATGTAGAAATTGAGTTACTAAATAAATCAAACGATATATGGGTTGTAAATTCTAGTTTTTTTTATAGCGTCATTAATTATAGTTCCAATGTCTAGCTACATGTACACCTCTGGTGCGCTTGTTATGAGTTTATATAGAACATGAGATTAATCGGTTTTAATTAATCGATCTCGCTTTGGGAGTGTGATTACTTTTTTTGAAATATGCTTGATAACGATAAATGCATTGACATTGAAAGGTCGCGCTATAATAAACTAGAAACTGGCAGCCATGATCATATACCGTTTTACTTATCGCACCTGCGCCACACATACAGCTATCCGCCACAGTCAAGGGTTTAATGCCGAGTTTCACTCCATTATCATCGCTGACGGACCTTACCTCATAAACCTGAAATAAATTGGCTGTCTTGTAGACACCAATCGATTGTCAGGGTGCAAAGAGAATCGACTAGTTGCGACGATACATTCGCTTTCAAATGTTATAGATTTCCGCTGTCCCTTTATGATGACTGTTTTTATACCTTCCACAGACAGAGAAGTGCTCTGTCAAGTTTTGTATACGGCAGAGTAGCGCGGAAAATCATTTCGATGGGGTATCCTTTTGGTACATATACATTTCTTTGTCTAGTCTATTCTACAAATGACCAGAGATATCCACAAATCCGGCAAAAATAAAACTGCTCCTGGTGAAAACACACGAAGAGTTAAAATAAGCACACGGTGTTTTTCCAGCACAATTCGTTTTAATGTATATTTATCTTTTGGTCTAAAGGAATTTACACCCAAGCATAAACTGAAATAACTGTGATAGACAGTAAACATATTCTATATGATTATAACGTCACATGATCGAATCTGCTTCAATATAGTGTGATTCAGAAAAACAATGACGGTTTCAATCAATATTGTTAAAGTTATCATGCCTTCAATATGAAGATACACCACTTGTGTATGGTAGATTATATTTTCTGTTCAGCTATATGTTTCAGTCTCCATTATGTTGATTATAAAGTATGCACTGGCATTCTTGTTGATTCTAAAGTATGCACTGGCAATCTTGTTGATTCTAAAGTATGCACTGGCAATCTTGTTGATTCTAAATTATGCAATGGCAATCTTGTTGATGATCTGTAAAACAAGTAGTCCTGTGGGGAGATTGTTCACGATTTGCATATGGCTTTTCTCTCTCCAGCGTTTGAAATGAATCTGTCTATAGCCAATTTTTATACGTAATATTTATTTTGTGATAGTAATAACTAAGTTTGAACAGATTCTAGATCAGAAAATTTTGCCCGATACAACCCGTCCGGAAATAGAACCCAAGACCCTCAGAGTAGGCAGTAAAAAGTTTTAGTTTTTTAAAAATTAACGTCTCTATCCTTTTTCAAAATGACACGTACTCCTGTATAATGATTCAATAGCCAACTATATTTAAAAACATTAAATAACACGTGGAATGTGTCACGCAACGCATAGTGTTGTACAGAAATCAGTTTTTTTTTAACCGGCTTCCTCGGCGATTACTATTGACAACAAATATTGATTTCTTTGTCCGTTAAACCTACGAGAGTTCGATTAGGACACATATATTTGGGTGTATTATCGAACAGTAAAGCGCCTAAAACACCCACCACAGTGGGCATACATGCTTTAGAATTAAACCAGCAATATCCGGCAGTTAACCAAAAACAATTGCTATTAACAGAAATTGCACAACCCACCACGGTTAGGCAGCAGTTTTGGAATATATAGTTCGTATTTTCTTATTGAAACATTGCTGCTTTATATAAATATGAAAGATTATTATTGCACAGTACATAATGAGTACCATAAAGATGTTAAATCGCGGTTTCTGTCACTGTTCCCCCAGTGCTGCTTTAAGCGGATTTGAGTAGCAATTTAACTGAGAACTGATAGTGTCGATGGTCTAATGGCAGTGTGATCACCAAATATAAACAAAACGGTTAATCTTCAATTTCAAAACGCCCTCTGGCTAAGTAAGGTCAGTTTGTTTGAAGAGTAGCAATTCTGTTTTTGCTTAGCACTGGAGGAAATTTAACTTTCCAACAGTATGGAAACGCTTAAAATCTTAGTTGTGTTAGTGTCAATTATTGTTGGAATATACCGCCGTTATTTAAGTGAAATAACCTTAAGCACGGCCTAAAACACCAATGAAATCCGTCAATCTCAGATCGACGCACAGAATATTTCAGTCAGACTCAGAATGGAGATAATTAATTAGTCGATTAGTATTGATCTGTCGTGACAATAGTTGCCATAACTTAGTATACAAGAGTCATTTCTGCTTACGTTGTGCTATAGGTCAACTATTATTAAAAATTCACAAGCAAACAAGACGTCACGCTGGCACTCGTGTTACGGTAATTTGACGTTAATAGACGTAATATACCAAACGGCTTAGATTAGGTTTGATGTTATACATTCATGTTATAAATAATGCAAAGCGACCGGTCAGTACATGGAAAACTGGCAAAATGTTGTGGTTGACCAGTTTGATTACTCTGGGGTGAATGGTTTGTTCCAGTGGTAAAATTAATACATCTGTTAAATTTGAGCACAGCAAAAAAAAAAACATATATAATGTGTTAGAACACAAATAAATATTTGACTTCTGACATTAAATCGTTTAGGTAATTACAAATAATAATGATCTTATACCAAGGGACGACACATAGGAAGAGATTGGCATGATCTTTGGTATCTTCTCCGGTAGAGACGAAAAAGAAGATCATCGCAAGCCTATCTTGTTTCCTGGCCTGACCTTGAGCAGAATGACACCCCAAAGATATTTTCAAGTTACGTCGATTTACTTCAACCGATCAGATTTAAGTTTTGTTCCAGTTGTGACGACTGGTGGGATTTAATTTCTCCAAATTCTACAAAATGGTATGATTGCATTACGTAATTTTACAGTTTTCACTGTTGTATGTGCTGTGTCTTGAAGACTATACCTTGAAAATATATTCCTCTTTTACCTTTATAATTGGAATGCAGCTTTATGACTTGCCTGCTGAGACGACGACTCGGGTTGCATTTCACAAAATTTCTCAAAAGAATATTTTAGTCATTTAGTGGTGTTGCGATATTGAAATTTGTAGGTATTGGGAAAATTAACATGAAAACAAATTTAATGGATTTAAAATTCTAGCCTATAAGGTTATAGTTTATATTCTATAGATGTGAATTACAGGATAATTATTTTAAAGCTCAGACATTAAAGGCCGGAAGCTTTGTCAAATCCTACCGGTTGGACTTTTTTAAATCAAATTACCCAACCCATTTAACCACAAGAACTAAGGCCTTAATTGCGAAAAATCTTGAAACTGTTCTCAAAACCAACAAGTAGAAGGCGATTCAACTAAGATTGAAATCATTTTTTTTGTTTTTTTGTTTTTAAGCCGTTAACAGTGGACCTGCTAATTACTCAGCTTGGTAAGTTTAATTAACACTACACTAAATGAAAAGAACTAAACGTTATTTGTAGACTATTTCAATAAATTTTGTGAATTACGTCTTTCTGATTTACTGATCATCATTCATGTAAAACAAACTGCATATACAAAAGATAGTCATCAAGTTAGCGAGTTTTGTAGTACGCTTGTCCTAACACCAACCACTGAAAGCGGCTATATAGGTTTATTAATCTATGTCGTATAGGAACCAAACACACAATTTACTCTCACAGCAAATATGTTCTAAAAAAAAATATGTTAAACCGAAACAAAGAGGGGATAGAGATTTGGCAATTTAGACTGTTCACAACTTACGAACTATGAGTTTTGGATTTCTGATCCTTCAGAACGATTAAGTGTTTGAAGCAGCTCTGTGATTGGTCAGCCAATCAGCGCCGTTTCCTGTTAAATCTTGTTTTAATGCGATTGGTGAGATAGTGTCAGTGAATTGCAGGAAACAAGTAATATGAATCCTAAAATCTTCGATCACGTGTACATTACTTCATATTACACAAGTACTGTATTTTGTTACATGTCTCAAATAGCACATCTCCTTGTTAATTTTATTTTAATCAATTAAACTTTTTAAAAATTTATTAAAAGTATTTTTAAGACATGATGAGGCTTGTCGTATAGTGTATTATATATCGTGAAATAATAAATGTATACAGAAAAAAATACAGTGCGTTATTAATGCTTTTTTTGTAAGGATGTAATTGCTATAGCCAAAAATGAATTAGTTTGCTTAGTAGAAAAGCAATTAACAACGAAAGCTGACTTAATATTTCGTAATTTCGCCTCAACCGTAGGACATCGTATAAAGATATACAAATGGGAGTTAATTGATGTCTCTACGATGAACAGTTTATCCACAATAAACAAGTTTCTACGTATGGTGTTTTCATGAAATTTCTGAAATAGATGTTTAAAGATTGGTTATCAAATTAGTCATCATTGGATCTTTACGCCTGCTGCTAAGCTAATTACAATAAACCCATTGAGAAGTTAAACATAATAGTGTAAGTCACATTTAAAGCATTCATCAATGGAACTACAAATCAACGTATGACAAAAAAAACAAACACTGGGTTGAAAATTATGCAATGTCCTAAACGTTTAGATAAATGTGATTTTGGGGGTAACAAGAGACTGAATTTTAATTGTAAACTGTAGTGGTTTGCGTGCGTGACAAATGGCGATTGTTAAGGCGATACCGAAAGGAACGTTGAACCAGTGGAGTGCTGATGTATGGCTAAGCTTTCTGGTAGCAGAATTAACATGTGTTACGTTATGGACAAATTCATTTTTGTTAAATGTTGATTTGTTTACTTATTTTTCTCCAAAGAGTAAGCATGTGTGTCTCACACTTAATGAACCCGAATAAAACACTGTTATTTTGTCGCATTAATCAATAACGCACTTAATTTACTAATACTATCAAACATGTAAGAGCCGACGGCCCTGGTTTTACCTAATTAATTCTATATAAGAAATAATTTGAATGAGTCATAGTAAATCTTAACATTTATGTATATTTATCTGTATTTGTGTGTAAGTTTTAGATTCATTCAGTCATACATGTGGCAGCTGAATTTAAGGCAAAGTTTGTCCTCTGGAGCTAAATGTGTACCTCCTGATCAACGTGGGTTGAATTAATCTGCTACCTCTTGACAAAGGCATCTAAGGGCCCGTGTACGAGGAAATTGTTAAATTGTGAATCAAACGACTAATTTAAACACATCTTCCATTGTGATTGTTTTCTTATATTTCGTATAAAAGACTCTTTAAAATAAATTGGTTCGTAAAGGGTACTTTAGAAAAGAGGATGGTTCCATTTGAAACCAGGATAGTTCTATATGGAACCATTCCGGCAAAGACGATTTTTGATATAAAAGAAAGGTATAAATACTAACAACAGCTGCTGTGATGAGTTTATACAGAACTAAAAAAGATCCACCAGAGCCACGGCTGAAGAGACCTTAAAGGGTTCCACTACATGTATATTATTTGTAAAAGGGGGTAGAGGACAATCTTTCGACGATACTAGAACCAAGACATTCGTTTTTCCGTGACAAGAAATTACGACACTTTCCACCATCATGCCTTGGCAATCTTATTTTATGTATTTGACTGTGTATTGAAAGCTAATATATTCAGGCGAATAGAGCTGACCAAATAATAATGCCCTGTTCCAGCTTAAACATCTACCCAGAGCACGCGTCATCCAATTTAAGCAAGATTTTTTTCCACAGAAGGTGCCTTTAAATAACAGAGCTTATCATTCTCTAGAAACCTTGCTTTCACTGAAATCCAGTTAGATAATTTGTTATTCATGTTGAAGTTGACAAGACCTTTCAATTATGTCTAGTTCGAGAAACATGATATGCCACTAGACACATTTATAAGGTTATGACACGATTGTTTAACGATGAACACTTTTTATGTAACTACGAGAGAGTCAACATCATGTCATGTCGCGTCTGTTCGTTCTTTTGCTCAAGTGTCAGGAATCTTGTCCCATAACTCATTGTAGTCAGGAGAAAAAGGTTATATTTACTGAATGATAAACCAAGTATTGTATATATGTTAACCACAATCAGACATATACCTGCCCTGTCCGGACTCAGTTTATGATTCAGGCACTGACTAATTTTTTTTATATAGGTGATAGTTTGGTACCACCGCATAATTATACAGTGTTCATCTCGCGACTTTCGTTCTTTGATGAAGGCGAAAAATCATTTGCAATCAATACTCTATTGAACAGGTAGAATAATGTTTTGTAAAGATTGCAGTGAACTAAATGCACCTGCCTGAATCTTAGTATCTGTGAATACGAAGAGACAGAACAGTACAATTCAATTTGGTATTATCAGGTTATGACACTACATCCGAGAACTGTTGATTTTTTCTAGATTCGTCTATCGATACAGAAGTCATTGATCTTGTTGAATGCATAGACTCCAGTGATTCTTGTCGTTTAACAGACGGGATCTCGCTTAGTAAACTATCTTTTACACCTCTCGGCCTTAACTGTGATCGCTCAAGTATTCTCCTATTCTATTTGGTACAGTGAACTCTTTAAGACATTTGATATGATAAGCATGACCTTAAAACGCTGAAGTTGACCAATCTCCGAAGAACACCCGTTTGAAACATTCGACAAGATCTGTCCACTTCTCTCACTCGACACTATATTTTGTAATCTGTGGAACCGGAAGACCCACGGCTATTAGATTTCAGTTTTAGCGCATTTAATCTCCTCGTGGTTAAGTAACAATAGTATTCACCACTATTTGGAGAAATGGGCCATGTTATATGCTAGAAATGTCTATAAATTATGAAGGATGGTACATTGAATAAAACAAACAAGAATATGTCTGCTCGGTATTTTGTATTTCTTTTTACAAGTTAGGTAATATATTCAGGTCTTGTTTTAATAAGGTCAACTATATTAAACTTATACCTATGCCAAATTGTTCTACGGCTAGGATACGCCGGTCGTAGTCCCCTAAACCGAAATATACAAGAGGCGGCCACCGAGGATCTGCGGTGACCTCAGGGTAATCCTACGGAACATCTTTTACAGGCCGTATTGGTTAGCGTGGAATTATAGCGCGGTAAAATAACCGCTAGGTCACCGTACGGGTGTGTAACGCCGCTTGGTGTAATAAAAACGCTTAGTGAGTAATAATTGTTACACCTAGCGTTGCGAACGCAGCCTTGACATTCGTTATGTTTGCAAATGGAACGCTTAGTGTAATAAATATACTGTTATCGAGAAACATAAAAACATCTATCATAATAAATGGTGTCTTTGTGAAACATGCAGATGTTATTAACATTTACACGTTAACATGTTACTTTTGAGTGTAGTATTTAGCCGGTCGCACGCTAGACCACATTCAGTACAAGACAGGTTTTTGGTGTGACTTTTTATGTCGGCTTTTTGGATTTGTTTGGCACTAGGTTCTAAGTTGACAATGAGATCCTCCTGAATATGACGTTAAATAAGGCTATGTCGACATTATACAGTCGCTGAGCATCAGTTGAC
>JARDVA010164454.1:0-10652 GCA_030265315.1 Mopalia swanii | reverse complement strand
GTTGTCACTAGCAGCAGGTTACAAATTATTTCAACCCCGCCTGTGGTTTAATTTCAACCACGTTTGTCCATATATGGAAAGCTGTCGCTGGACATGGCTATTTGTAACCGTGCAATCGACCAATCGGTGATATAGATTCTAACAGAATAGGTGACAATCCAAACTCCCAACAGGATCTCTTATGTTCCTCAGTGAGATTACAATACCAGGTTTCCATCCAATCTTATCAATAAGATCAACATTTATATCCCAAAATAGGAGGAACCATATATTGTGTAACTTAATAACAATTGTTTGGATCAAGTTTAGACATTATATTCCCAATCATTCACTGATCCAATTTAAACAGAAGATAGACTGACTTGGATAAAGGAACATTTTCTTTCCAGGGCTTTGCCTGAAATAGCTGAAGATCAATCCTAGAAAAATAGCAGTAAATTACTGGTGGTTGGGAAGACCAGCTGATGAATCATTAAATGTGTTTTGATTGGGTATGTTTGTTCCAGGTATTGAAGCTATATGCCTGGGAGTTGTCATTTCAAGAGAAGATTCTTGCCATAAGGAACCAGGAGTTAGCTGTTCTGAAGAAGACGGCTTACCTTGGTGCCGTCAGTACATTTACATGGACATGTGCCCCTTTTATGGTAAACAAGTTTTTCTCCATATTCATCATTTTATTTCTTTTCTGGATTTTTGTTTAAGAACTTTTAGAAGAAACGTATGACATATTCTTCCTCTCCTACATATCCGTCTGGGACAGGTGTCATCTTTCCACCACTTTGTCTGTTCTTCTTGAGACTTACACATTTTTACAACCACCCTATTGGGGGGCCTGTGGCTTGGTGGTTAGCGTGTACGCTTACTTATCCTACTTCAATTTAACGTTCACAGGATTGAGTCCATCTGTCAACCCTCAGGTATATGAGTGAGTCACACAATGTGGCTAGGCAATCGCAGCAGTGGTTTTTACTAGGTTTCCTTCCAATTTAAAAGCTCTTTGGCTATAAAGCAGTTTGTTTGAAGAGTAGCAATAGTGTCTTTACTTAGCACTGGGGGTAAATTAACTTTCCAGCATTATGAAAAAGCTTCACATCTTGGTTGTGCTGTTGTCAATTAGTGTTGGAATACACCGACGTCATATAAGTGAAATATCCTTAAGCACTGCATAAAACACCAATCAATCAATCGATCAACCCAGTTTAAACTTTAGATCAATCGTTCAATCTTCCAATTACTATGGATAACTTCAGTTTACCATAAAATACTTCCATTTACTACACTATTTTTATAGTAATTGGTAGTATTTTATAGTAACTTTCATAAAGGTGTCAACCATAATTAAGGTACTAAACTGTATGTAGTGGATAATCTGTCAACGTACAAGTGAAATAACCTTGGGTACAACATTAAACACCAAACAAACAATGAAGCTAGCATGCAGCTTGCGTAGTACATACATAGACAGCATGTACTATACCACTGACAGTTAGGGCCTTCTATACTGTGCAAAGCTTATAAAATAATACCGAGCTGTTCATGAAAGTTTTTGTTGGTCATAACATGGTCACATTATATACATTGTCATTTCAACAAAACCAGGATAGTATTTTTTGGTCACTTGTTGTACAATCCCATCTTCAGGTAGTGTATTAGTCTCACCATAGTTGGTCGATTGCAAACCATTCAGAGTGTGTTATCTGTGTATAAATTGCAAATTCATAGAATCTATTCTTTTTGCTACATGTATTAATGAGGTTAAATTAACCCAATATTGATCAATTTTTATTGTAGGATATATTCGTTTTCCAGGCAAAATTCTGGTTTAATTTTATAAATAACTATTAATGGTTTTCTGTTTTCTAAAGTTATGCATATTCATTAAATCTGTGTCAAACAAACATACCTGGATGTGTATGCATATAAACAATGATTAACATTGGCTTTAGAGAATTGACTGGCTTATATTACACAAATTAAGTTGATTATAGGAATTAAAATATCATCATATTAATAGAAAGCATAAGTCTTTACTAAATGTTTGAACTCCCATTTTATTAGGTGACCTTGGCAACGTTTGTTACATATGTGCTTACATCAGAAGACCATCGACTGGATGCTACAAAAGCATTTGTGGCACTTTCTTTGTTCAACATCCTGAGGTTTCCTATAAATTTGCTGCCCATGTTAGTCTCGTTCCTTGCACAGGTAGGTTGTCAGTTTGGTCCTTCATTCCTATATTTATTTCAATATTATAAACATTTATCTCTTTTTCCTCAGGTTACGATCGCAACATTCACAACATATGTCTTGTCTCCAGAAGACCGTATACTGAAACCCACTATTGCATTTGTTGCTGTTGCGCTTTTCAATATCATGCGTTTTCCGTTAAGTTCTCTGCCAGCGATTATAGCTAACATGATACAAGTAAGAGATGTATGTCTCTGTTTGTTCGTCTGTCCATCAGCAAAGACTCCCCGCATGGCAGAATATCAACACCAATCAACACATATCCTCCATGCATGCTTATGTTACCATCCTGTTCAACACCACGTGAAGTTGGTCAAGTGATTTTTAATAATGCCTTATAGAATCCCTGTTCAAATGTGCAAAACCTAATTTGATTGCCCTTGGAGTGACAGATTAGTTTTGTTAAAGCATCCTGGGACGTGGTTCCATGACTTTGATCATTTGGGGCATGGTTCCACGATCTTGATTTTCTTGGTGAGTTGTGCCATGATTATGATTTTCTTGGGGAGTCCTGCAACGATCTAGACTTTATTTGTGAGTGGTGCCACGATCTAGACTTTCTTTGTGAGTGTTCCCACGATCTAGACTTTCTTTGTCAGTAGTGCCACGATCTAGGCTTTCTGTGTGAGTGTTGGCACAATCTAGACTTTTTTGTGAGTGGTGCCACGATCTAGACTTTCTTTTTGAGTCCTGCCACGATCTAGACTTTCTTTGTGAGTGGTGCCACAACCTTGATTTTCTTGGGGAGTCCTGCCACAATCTAGATTTTCTTTGTGAGTGGTGCCACAACCTTGATTTTCTTTCGGGTGGTGCCACGACCTTGATTTTCTTTCGGGTGGTGCCACGACTTTGATTTTCTTTCGGGTGGTGCCACGATCTAGACTTTCTTTGTGAGTGTTGCCACGATCTAGACTTTCCGTGTGAGTGTTGCCACGATCTAGACTTTCTTTGTGAGTGGTGCCAAGATCTAGACTTTCTTTGTGAGTGGTGCCACGATCTAGTCTTTCTTTGTGAGTGGTGCCACGATCTAGATTTTCTTTGTGAGTGGTGCCACGATCTAGACTTTCTTTGTAAGTGGTGCCACGATCTAGACTTTCTTTGTGAGTGGTGCCACGATCTAGATTTTCTTTGTGAGTGGTACCACGATCTAGGCTTTCTTTGTGAGTGGTGCCACGATCTAGACTTTCTTTGTGAGCGGTGCCACGATCTAGACTTTTTGTGTGAGTGGTGCCACAATCTAGACTTTCTTTGTGTTGTGCCACGATCTAGACTTTCTTTGTGAGTGGTGCCACGATCTAGACTTTCTGTGTGAGTGGTGCCACGATCTAGACTTTCTGTGTGAGTGGTGCCACAATCTAGACTTCTTTGTAAGTGGTACCACAATCTAGATTTTCTTTGTGAGTGGTGCCACGATCTAGACTTTCTGTGTGAGTGGTGCCACGATCTAGACTTTCTGTGTGAGTGGTGCCACAATCTAGACTTTCTTTGTGAGTGGTGCCACGATCTAGACTTTCTTTGTCAGTGGTGCCACGATCTAGACCTTCTTTGTGAGTGGTGCCACAATCTAGACTTTCTTTGTGAGTGGTGCCACAATCTAGACTTTCTTTGGGAGTGGTGCCACGATCTAGACTTTCTTTGTGAGTGTTGCCACAATCTAGACTTTCTTTGGGAGTGGTGCCACGATCTAGGCTTTCTTTGTGAGTGTTGCCACAATCTAGACTTTCTTTGTGAGTGTTGCCACAATTTATACTTTTTTGTGAGTGTTGCCAAGATCTAGACTTTCTTTGTGAGTGGTGCCACAATCTAGACTTTCTTTGTGAGTGGTACCACGATCTAGACTTTCTTTGTGAGTGTTGCCACGATCTAGACTATCTTTGTGAGTGGTGTCACGATCTAGACTTTCTTTGTGAGTGGCGCCACAATCTAGACTTTCTTTGTGAGTGGTGCCACGATCTAGACTTTCTTTGTGAGTGGTGCCACGATCTAGACTTTCTTTGTGAGTGGTGCCACGATCAAGACTTTCTTTGTGAGTGTTGCCACGATCTAGACTTTCTTTGTGAGTGGTGCCACGATCTAGACTTTCTTTGTGAGTGGTGCCACGATCTAGGCTTTCTTTGTGAGTGGGGCCACAATCTTGATTTTCCTTCGGGTGGTTCCACGATCTTGATTTTCCTTGGGGTGGTACCATCATTTTTATTTTCTTGGGGAGTTGTGCCACGATCTTGATTTTTCTATGGGGCTGGTGCCACGATCTTCATTTTCATACGGGTGGTACATGTACCACGATCTTGATTTTCTTGATTTTTATATAGTTTGAAGTGTTTATTATGTACATGTAGGTTTTCCATTATAATAGTGATAGATAGTTACGTGATTTTGTTCAAGTCAATAAATCATTACGCTTTAACACATCTGGTATGTTTCAAGTGTAGTCATTTGTTTTCGCTGGGCTCTGGAGGATCATTAATTCTCCCAGAGAATAATGCTTTTAATTCATGGTAGTGTTTGTGTGGGTATTTACTGTTAGACTTCATCTACACCTGTCTCATGAAAAATGAAATACAAAGGGGAAAGTGTTAACCCGAGTCAGTCAATCAATCAATCAATCAATCAATCAATCAATCAATCAATCAATCTGGCACAGGATTTTGTGTTCTGTCTGTTAACGGTGCACTGATTCAAATCAGGCAAATAACAAACATTGATGATTGTCCCAGTTTAATATTCTGTCCTTAACATGGTAAATTTGTGAAGGTACCTGCTTTTCTTACTAACGGAATAAAATCAGAAAATTCTATTTTCTAAGCCATCTGGCTAACGGCAGTTTGTTTGAAGAGTAGAAATGCAGTCTTTACTTAGCACTGAAAAAAATTTAACTTTCCAACATTAGAGAAATGCTTCCCATCTTGGTTGTGCTAGTGTCAATTTTTGTTGGAATACACTGCCGTCATATAAGGTAAATAGCCTTAAGCAAGCCTTATACACCAATCATTCAATCCATTTTCTAATTTATTTTGGTGTTTCATTCGTCAATTTATTTTTTCTAAATACTGATTTATAGTTCCTGTTTCCTCTCATATTTTCAGTGCTGTTATTTGATGACTATTTTTTATGAAATATGTTAAAACATAAAAACTATTTAATATCATTTAAAAGTTTTTTTTCTATGACCATTTTATATTTTCCCGAATTTTTGAGTCGCCTCTGTTGGGAACGTTATCATTTACATTCTTACAGGTAAAGAAAAAGTGTTCCAAATATTCTATCATACCACAATACCTACACAACTCGTTTTCAGATATTTTCATTTTCATTAACAGTATCCTAGTAGGGTAAATGTTGCTTAATATTTTCCATTGTAATTCACATAACCGAGGTTCTTTCAACACTGTACTGACAAGAGGCCATATTAAATGCCATGGAAGCACAACACCGTACTTCCTCTCCCAAAAGTTTTGTGAAATTGGTTCTAAAACAGTTTGTTTACACACATAATATTTTACTGGGCGTACTTTGTAATCCTGATCAGTTAGGTTCCTAACAACTGTCAGTCCTCTTACTGCGGTCTTTATCGCATTATATTCAAACATGAAGGACCCAGATTGACCTATTTTTCTGTGTAAAACATCATATTTGAACAATCTATTTTTCGTATCTAATATATCATTTAAGTAACAAATACCAGCTTTTTGCCATGTAGGAAAATACAGTTCTCTATTTTTGTACATGATTTTACAGTGATACCATAATACGTCACCTGTACAAGTTTCAGATGGATCATTTCTTAATTCGAGCCAATCAGACAGTATAGTTCGATAAAACGATGGGATTTTTTCTACGATTGCTTGTTCTCTTATGTGTTCTAATAAGGTGCGAATTCATATATTCATTGTTACCTAATTTCCATTTAACTCTTCCTGGTTTATCGTACCTATTTTTCCATTTACCTAACCACATCGCCACAGATTTTTGTTCATTTAATTTCAGTCCAGAAAAATACCCCAAATCATCAACTACTTTCATCGCTGCTGCCAATGTCGTCAGCATATTGCGTAATGCAGATCCTTTTTTTATTTCTGTTTATATTCCCTTAATGTCATTTGATTGTCTAATTTTGCATGACATCAGTTCTACTGCTAAAACAAAAATCACCGAGATATCCACCTGCAGTGATCACCTAACTTTTTGTGTCCTCATTAAAAACTTGAATCCACTTACAAAATCGTGGTCCAAATCCAAAATACTTTATAAAAACCAGCACTGAGCCCATCAATAACAGGGCTTGTATCATTTTTCATTTTATGCAAAACCTTAACGCACTCTTGTTCAGTTATTTGTCCCTCACACAATGCTGCATCGTCGCCTAGATGTGGTAATATAAATCTGTCTTAAATCTTTCATAACTCTCATTGTTGAAGGTTTCGTTTTGCTCAAATCGCTGAGAAAAAAAAGTTAAATAATTCCTTAGAAATAGCCTGCCCTGCGTTTGCTACACCCTCCAATTGAGTAATTTGTTTTCGTTTTGCTTTTGTTGTACAAGTCCTAAAAAATACGCAGTGTTCTTTTCCCCTTCTTCAATCCATTTTACTTTAGCCCTGAGTTGTGCCCCTTTAGCATTTTTGTCCATCAATAGTTCTAATTGTTTTTCCAGCTCCTGACCATATTTCGTCAGATCCGCCGATGGCTTAAAGGCGAGTTTTATGTTTGTTCGATCTAACTTTTCCTGAGTATTCTTAAGTTCAGATGCATGCATTTTTGCTCTTAGTACACTAAATTCTATTGCAGTTTTTTTTTATCTGGGCTTTGCAAATTTCCCATAACAGTTGAGGATCTACATATTGGGCATATGATTCAACAGTGATGTCGATTACATTATTAATTACATCGACAAAATCAATGTCCTGTAATAAACTATTATTGAACTTCCAATAACCTCTTCCTCGATCGATAGTACTCGCTTGAATCTCAACAATGACACACGAATGATCAGATTTCACAAAACTAGATATCCAAGATTTACATATTTTAGACATCATTACATCATTTGCAAAAATATAATCCAACCTCCTTGCTATAAAAGGGTTATTTCGTTTCCATGTAAATTTGTATGGTGTTTCCGTTAAAATCTCTCCATACATCAGTTAAATTTAACTCATTCTTAGTTTTGGCAAATTGACTGACGACTTGTTTATTTGGATTAGACCCAGATATAACATCTAGTTATGTATTTTGTACAGTATTCATGTCACCAGCAATTACACAATTCCATTCCTCCAGATTAATAACCCTTTTTAGCATAGTGGTAATATTTTTGAAAAATGTAATCTTTTCATTGTCATCATTTGGTGCATAAATGTTACTTATAGAATATATTGTATTACAATGCGATAATTTGCACTCGATAACTGCAATCATTAGTATTAATTATCTCAAAGTCAACAATGGAGAAATTCTTACCAAATAAAATCATGAGTCCTCTACTTCTGTTTGTTTGAGGTAATACATGAATAACTCCTCCCCACTCTCTCTTCCACTTATCTATATCTTCTTGTAACACATATGTTTCCTGTAACAACGCTATATCAATCTTTTTTTCTCTTAAGTACTGAAATAAACACTTTCTTTTCCGTTCCCGTCGAATACCACGTACATCAAGTGAACATAAAGTTAACTTATTCACAATAAAGTTAGTATTGAACATATTTAATCATCACCACTAGGTTTCACTAACTGGGATTTCCCCGTCGCGCCTTTTCTCAGGACGTTCAGCACTCGGTGGAGTGAAGTTTGCAGTTCTTTTATCAATTGCACTTCTAGTTTCACAGAATTCGGTGATATTCTTATGTTTTATGTCAGTTTTTCTTCATCTGATTTCTTTTACAGTCTCTTTTTTTTAGTTTTCGCAGCTTTTTTTTCTGTTTACTTGTCTGTGGTGTTTTTTCTCTCAAGTTTACTGGTATATGGTAACTTGATGAGCGAATCTGTCTGTCTGCTTGTCCTCTGCTTCGCGTTTCTGTTGTTTCACTCTCGTTGATGTCATCACCCTCACTCGTTTCATCTCCATCTGACAGGTTGTCCTGTGTGACGGCATTCGATAACACCGTGGCGAGCCTCCGCTGTGGACACATTCTGGCTCATTTTGTAACCATCAAGTACCATCTAGCTTTTTAACGCAGACATCGCACCATCCATGTCTTACCAGGAAGTGACGAAGGGCGCTACTCTTACAAGTATAAAAATTTGAAAATGTCGACATAAAATTCAACATTTTTATTCATTTAAACGTGATTAAACTTGTTAGTATTTTTATAATTTGTTTGATTTGGGTTCCTGGTATCTTTAAGAAGGGAATTGAATTGATCTCCAGCTGATTGATATCAAAGCATAGTCCCGGTGTATTTATAAGCTGTAATTTGCCTTGCTACGACCGCACAATTTACGCCGTTTTGGCGGATATCACTACATTTGGAAGTCAAAATGGTAGTAGGTTTATGACCAAGCGGGCTGTACGTAAGGCATGGAGGTTAGCCCGCTTCCGGTTTTAATCAAATGATTCTGGCTATGTGACCTACTTCTGGGCAGGCGTAGCACATGGTAGTGTTATTGTTACCCCTGTCAAACCGGTCTCTCCTACTATCACAGTCTTTGCTCTCATGTTTGTCAGATTTACAAATTTTACAATTGACTTTCTGTCCATTATAATAAACTGTTACATCTATCTCAATGATATCAGGATTTCTTCTATCTTGTGATAATGGATCAACCATATCAAATGTACCGAATCTTGGTAGATGAGTTTTGATCTGTTTTGCATAACAAAACCTATGACCAGAGTGCAGTTATTTAAATGCGGTGTTCACCGGTTTCTTATTGACTGTATGGAATAAAACAGGCGTTTCTCGCTCTATAAACCCATCAATCCATTCTTCTATCTCTGAATTGGACACATGTAACGGAATACCATGGATTGAGACTCTAAAGATCTAATTAAAATGAATGGATATTTAATTTTTGTAACGTTAAGCAATCTGACTGAGGGCTGTTTGGTTGAAGAGTAGCAAAGCTATCTTTATTTAGCATTGGAGGAATATTTACTTTTCAATATTATGCAAACACTTGACATTTTATGGTTGTGCTAGTGTTATTTATTGTTGGAATATACTGTTGTCATATAAGTGAAATTCCCTTAAACATGGTGTAATACGGTAATCAGTCGTGTAAAGTGGAACATACATGTGACTTAGAAGGGTCATCATTGTTTCCTCTCGTTCTCAATATTTATGTATATAACTAGGAAAGAGTTAATTAGGATTTTCCCATAAGTGAATTATGGAATGCTGTAAGTTTAAAAAGCCAACGATCAGCTATCACAAGGCAGAAATTACAGGTAATGCTTTAAAATGTCTGCTTGCAAGGTACATGATGTCTCCCCACTATATACTTGCACCTCTGCCATATAAGTGAAATAACCATAAGTACATGTATGCAGTAAAACACCAGCCCATCCTCAGGCCCTACCTATATGTCACATCAGTGTTCTTTGTTGATTCTCCAGGCACAGGTCTCTATCGGTAGAATTGGGAAATTCCTCCAGAACGAAGATTTGAATCCTGACAATGTTCAACACAATCCTAATGCAGGTATGGAACATTCATATGCAGTTCGGGTTTTGCTACAGCAGGGTTTGAAATATGAGAAAATATTTTGAAAAGGTATTTTAAAATCAGGCTGTATATTCGTTCAGTTATCCACTAAATTTTGATCGGTTTTGATCAGCCCTTATTTCCTTCCCTGCTAGCCTGATCTCAAGAATTACAGTGAAATAAGAACTGTCAAAATTTAGAGACAAAACTGTCTAGGAAAGAACTACACTGAACACCCTTCCACTGTTTGAGCCCTCTAGCTAAGGGCAGTTTGACTTTGTATGAACGGTAGCAATGTTCTAAGCACGGGGGGCAATTTAATTTTCCAACATTATGAAACGCTTATAATCTTAGTTGTTCTAGTGTCAATTATTGTTTGAATACACTGCCGTCATATAAGTGAAATATCATAAAGATTGGCGTAAAACACCAATCAATCAATCGATATGGTGAAATACTATTTAACTTCATTACAACATTGAGGAAACGGAAGTGTAATTATTATCAACTGTGTGATGACCCAGCATATTAATATTAGTTACATTTCTATACATCATGATTTATTAGCCACTAGAATCTGTGATCCATTCAAAATATTCCAGAAGACAGCTTGTCTGGTTTATATCAACACTGCCAATATAGCTACATGTAAGAGAAGCCATTTCTATCATTTGGTTTGTTTGTGTTTGTTTGTTTGGTGTTTAACGTCATACTCAAGGGTATTTCACTTATATGACGACGGAGACAAATACAAAATGTACA
>JARDVA010164232.1:0-10655 GCA_030265315.1 Mopalia swanii | reverse complement strand
GGACCAAAACAGTTGTCGTTTAAGTGTCTCTCAATAGGTCGATACTCACCAGTACACATTGGACCTGTAAATCTGTCAACACAAGCCCCGGGACAAACACCAGTGGTTTTGTTACAGACTTGATCGTCAATACACCGACCACAAGATCGGGAGCAGTTTGAACCATAGCGACCATCTATACACTCTGAATCACGTGTAAATAGAGGATAGAAATATACATGCTCTATAAATTATAGAGTGAATCAAAGTTTATGTTGATTCATCAAATGACTTATAGCAAAACACCGCAAGTCTCAGGGACACCTTTTGTTACAGAGAAGAAAAACAGTGGAAAATATATGCATGTAATAATCACCCCAAATGCATGGCAGTATGGAGGCCAATCCTACGCTATATTGTTCAAATTCAGACAATTTGTACTGTGGCGCGTGCGACATCCAAACTCTCATTTATCATCTTAATCAACCTCGGCCGTATGTCGTATTAGATTTTTTTGAAAAGGTTCGAACATATATCAATTGTTTATATGTTTCATATCCATCATCTCAGCCTCTATAATATGACATCCGTGTTTATCCTGCAAACTACATCACATCACTATATTATTTCACTTTGTCTTCACCCGATTGGGACATGTATATTTTAGATAAGAACAACCTGAATCAAAACCTCTTAACAATTTAAAAGATATATTTCTGGCGACCATAAGCCCCAAAGTTAAGCTAACAAAGGCATGGAACATTTTGAATTGTGTAAAATTGAATAAATAGTATTTAAGTTCACTTACCAAGACAAAAACTGTTCTATATCATTGTCGATAATATACATTAACCGTATCTTATTGTTGCGAACATAGCGTTATAACATCTCACCTTGGCAAAGATCCGGGACATACCCATCCTTACATCCATTAGGACACATTCCGTTGACTTTGTTACAATGTTGTCCTTGTCTACAGTCACCACATGTATTGGAACAGTCAGAACCATACCACCCATCGTCGCAAACTGAATGAAAAAAGTTCTTAAATATTAAAATATTTTCTGTTGACCGGTTACTGTAAACACCAAAAATGATCTGAAGCGCTCTCTGTCAGTCAAAATTGAAATTCTAACAAGAAAAATCAAGCTTTGAAAAATAAACACACTAAACACATGGCTTTAATGTCAATAATTAATTGTTTGAGCTCAGCAGAGGATATTAGAGGACATTTATTTCCATTGATGGATGTTATTTAAATTCGATATAATAACCAATTGTTAGAGCTGAGAATTCCAGAACATCTGCCACATCTTGTGACAGCTATCTGAATCATATTTGATGTACTGTTTATTTTGTGTGGCTTCATGCTTATCAAATAATGCCGTTGCCATTGTAATACAGGTCGCCATATTGGTCATCAAGAATGTTAATGGTTCCCCAGTTATTCTAACAGGAAGTTTTATAAAATGACTGATCCCATGATCCAAGATCAACATCGTGAGTGGGTGTTATGTTTTCAAGCGACGGTATCATATTGTAACCATCCATATAGCTTTTCAACGCAGGCTGAAACTGTGGGATAAACCCGCGCCATCACTATCTTTACCATGGAAGTCACGAGGTGGAGCTCTTTACCCTGAAAGTCACGAGGTGGAGCTCTAAGTTACAGTTGAAGTCACGAGGTGGAGCTCTAAGTTACAGTTACTGAAAATCCAGCTGCTTAAAAATTAAATATTAAATTTTGTTTAAATGCTTAATTCCGTAACGTTAACCATTTTTCACTCAAGAATGTTCAAATTGGTTAGCAGCTTTAAAAACGAATTGCAGTGATCTACAGCTGTATGACATCATAGCATAGTCCGGGTGTATTTTTACAGCTGTAATTTGCGCAGTGGAGACATCACAATGTGTGGAAATTTACCGAATATCTCTACACATGCTGGTCCTGGTTTATGACATAGCGGTCCATACGCAATGTCATGGAGATAAGACAGCGACGGTTTTAATCAAATGGAACTTCATGTTTATGGAGGGTCACTATAACCGGTCTCTGTAATTTTTTAAAGATATCCAATGGTTAGTGAGTCTACCGATCCTTGTTGTAAAGAATATAACATTAATATTTCCATACGTTGACAACCAGGGCCATCAAACCCCTGGCGGCATCCAGTGTCACAGTGTCCTGTCACCTTGTCACACACTTCGTCGCTCTGGTTACAGTTACACAGTGTGGCACACTGAACTCCAAACCAATAATCGGAACACCCTAAAAAACACACCAAAACCTATATTGATTTTCATTGTCTTTAGCATGTCATAGATTCAGCAATATAATTCGTATCTGATGAGATGAGGAAAATAAAAAAACTAAAATTTGTGGGAACATATTTGGATTAATTTTAAAGAAATTAGGCTTAAGTGTGATAAACTTGCATATAATCTTGAAGAGATAGTAGGAAGCATTTACATATAACCATAGGACCAGATAAACATAATAGCCTATCTGTCAATAAGGAAATATACGGAACAATCTATGTTTTGAAATCCACCATGAGCAAATTGTCTTTATTTCCATAAGCAGTTGAAACAGAATTATCAATGTTTCCTGATTTAAATAAACCGATTAATCAATATTTTCAGAAGTAAATGGGTTAAATTGTGTATGTTTCTGAAACCACATACACAGGAAAGTATGTGTTGCCAATCCATATCATTTGATTGAATACAAGATTTTGCTTGAAATATTACCTATATGCTATTTTTTCTAAGTGAAAGTTATTGCATAACATCTGTTTACATCCGTCTCTGTCATTGACATTGCCTATACCCCGTGCCCGTCATGCATAGAATAAATTCAACCTATCAACACTTAAAACCACTGAGACATAAAGACATACAGTGTCGATGGTAATACATAAGACTTTTATCCCCTCTATTAAATTGAGTAAACTGCCGGGACGCACTGTCTTGAGACAAACCTGTGACGTCAGCAGAATTAATGACATCTTAGGTGGTGCTGAATACTTCTTGTGAAATCAACACGCTGTCCCTTCCTTATTCACTCGCTCCTCCCTGTACTTTACTAAATAATAAAGATCAACCGTTCCTTAGCATTTTCCGTAAGATCCGGACATTGGTACCTCACTTTATAATAACATCCCTATATATGTACTAACGAGCCATTACCTGTTCCTAACTACTTAATAAAGAACAACCCAACCTTATTATAGATAGACGAGCGGGCCACCGGCCTGGCGGCTCCAGTAACCATGGAAATTAACAAAAGAACAGCCCTTCCTTTTTGTAATAGCAAACCCCTGCCCAAATGCCCATTTCTACCTACTTGTGTATGGCTCTAGAACCGAATAAAACAAATAAAGTATTCAACTATTATAGTAATATAATACTGTTGGATTTATTTACATGGACAAGACTCAAAAAGCTTTGCAGTATAAATGTAAAAAAAAACAGACATAGTTTCATGCGTCTACGGTGACATGATAACATGATGCAATTTAGAATTACACTTTAACGAACGGTGTACGCAAATTGTTTAACTGATTCTGTGATATTCAACATGTATTATGTGCCATTAGTATGTTTTAATATGGGTTTATTAGTATTGTCATAAACCATAATTCACACAGGATCGTGTTTTAAGCTCAATTTTAGTTTTATTCCTTTAATTTTAAAATTTTGTGAGGCTTATTGTGATAACGTTAAAAATGTTTGTTCAAGTAGTGTTACAGCTTTTAACTTACTGTAAATCTCTAGTTCTCTGACATCGAAGTAATCTGCACGTGGTAGAGTGATCCACACATACCGACCATACATAGGCTGATCACATGTGACATCATAACGTGTGACGTACGACCAGGACCAAGCGCCATTTGACGTACAATTGGCAGCCCCCTCTAACAAAGTGTTGTTGGTTATCTTTATCTGAAAGTCCCGGTCTTAAAAAAAACAAGCCCAAATGTTAGCAAAGCTCACTAGTGTGATACCCCCGCACCGAGGCTGTAAACTATTACCATGTACGAATAATAAACTCGACTGACATTTTTTTAAAATATTATACGAAACTAAGTGGCGTAGGACTGCACAAGTGGGCTAAACTACATGCACATGTACATGTAATAACATCAAATTGTGCATCAGGAAGATATGGTTAGGACAGAATGAAATAAATTCTAAAAAATATATGTATTGTGAGAGGAAATGTGACATGCTTCTAGAGTAGTTTTTTATCAATAGGTTCTTTCTATTTAGAATAAGAGTAAGAGCATTTTAACTGTTCAACTGTAAAAGGGCAGATGAGAGAAAACTTAATTTAATTGTTTTTATAGAATATTATAAACTGGGACATTGTAATTTCATGTTGAAAAATTGTCATTTGTATTACATTTCCAAAGATTTCGAAAATGCACATTTTACATATGTGTCAATAAAATTGTCCATTTTATTAAAATAAAGCATTTAAGTAAAGAACAAAATTGGAAAGGGAGGGGGGGGGATATGTGCTTTAAAAATCCCATCAAATAGAGGTGTAACACTATATGCCTTAATAACAAATCTCGATACATTGAATATTTTTTTAGATAGAAATCATAGCGGAGGCGGCGGATGAAGGGACAGACAACCTATCAGGAATGTTAGATGAATAGCATCATGACAATGCACAGTCTCAGTATGTCCGTTAAATGAAACAATTTTCAGCTTGATACATGGAGTACTGTTTGAGATAGACATCGAAATATGAAAGTACATTAGTAGGTAAAGTCGAGGCAAATAACATACAGACAGACAAACGTTCAAGAATGTTACATGCTTCTCATAATGACATTGCACAGTCCCAATATGTCAGCTGTTAAATGAAACACGTTTGAACTCGATACAGTGAGTACTTCTTTAGGTAGACATTTAAATATGACAGGAGGTAGAGTGGGGGCAACGAACAGATGGATGGACAGACAGACAAACTTCGAAGAATGTTACATGAATAACATCTTAACAGTGCACAGTCCCAATAAATCAGGTGTTAAATTGAACAAGTTTGAGCTCGATACATTGAGTAGTTTTTAGATAGAGCCCGGACTATGACAGGATGTAGAGTGAAGGGAAATGACGAAAAATGGACGGACAGACACACTTCCAAGAAGTTACAAGAATAGCATCATGGTCGTACACAGCCCCAATACGCCAGCTGTTAAATAAAATAAATTTCAGCTAGATACATTGAGTACTTTTGGAGATAAAGCATGGAATATCACAGCTGGTAGAGTGCGGTAGAGTTAAGGCAAATGGCGGCCAGATGGACGGACACACAAACTTCGAAGAACGTTACACGAATAGAGTAATGACAGTGCACAGTCCCAACATACCAGTTCAGCTCGATACCTTGAGTACTTTTGGAGATAGAGATCGGAATGTGGAAGTAGGTAGAGTGCAGACGGGCGGAGGGACAGACGGACAGATGTACGGCACCTTTTTTAAGTTTGCGGGGGTATCGTTGTTTTAATGGGTAAGATACACTTAAACAAAGACATAGTCAATTCATACACCCCATCAAATTGGTAATCAAATAAAATGAACAAAATAACAAAAGAAACCATACAAAACAAAGCTCCATTAAACTGATCGATGGCATTTTAACATAGGTAAGCTTGGAAACTCGGTAAGTGTTCACTTTTTATCGACATGAAAGTTAAAACGAGAAATCCGAAAAACTTTCTAATAGCAATTCGTTATTATTATTAGCAAACAACAACTTGGTGGATTTATTATATGACTTCGTTTTTTTACTAAAGGTCCCTTTGTACATCAAGCTGGGGGTTATAACCTTGTTATCTCGGTCAGCATACAAAATGCATCCAAATTGTACATTGTATTAACCGGAAGATCTATAAAAATCATACTTCAAAATCGATTGTTTGATGGCCGAAGCGATCTGCGCAGTACATCCCGAACCACGGGAATTTGCTGATGGGACATCACTATTTACCGTTGTATAGGGCGCAAACCATCCTCACTATTGCCGGTGCCATACCGTGTGAATTACTCATATACCTGTTCAATAAGGAATAAAATACAAACCTCTTTCAACTTTTCTCTTTTGCAAAACTGTCACACTTTCCTTTGCAATCTGTGTGTACTAAAGCCAAGTCAGAATTTGTACGTATAGAGGTGCGTGAATATTATCTTTCACAGATAAATGGCGAATTTACGTGATTATAATTTTGATTTACCTGATGTGGTGACACTAAGGGCATACACTGTCTGTACAGAACCAAGATTAACCCAGAAATAAGGGTTCTGTTCATAATTTGTCTCGAAGTACGTTGTTTGGTCGCCATCTGTTGCTCTAGCAGGATAATGATTATACTGGTATCTTCTGGGGCCTAAAACGCTATAATCTGGAGGCTTGTTATAAAAATCCAGTATAACGTTTTCTGAAAAACAAACAGAAAATCGAATGTGATCTAAGACATGTGAAAACTTTGCAGTGTTATAGTCAAACTGCAAACAGGGCGGATACCACGGAGAAATCGTAATGGTAATCATCCATTTTCACCGGTAAATTTGTATCGAACGAAACTAGTAATAATACCCATCCCCCAACTCGAACCCCGCCCGGGAATATCTAGTGGACAAGCAGAGTATATATAATATGTTAAGGGCTAGCAAAATTGTTTTCACTTGGCTTCATTTGACGATTAAGCAAATAGTTAGTATCGGTTTAATATATATACAATTTGCACAGCGTAATGTAGCCGCGCTTTCTTTCAAATGCGATAAACGGGTTTCAAGTCAACTACATACCCAAATACAAATCTAGCACGGAGAAGCGGACACATGCAGAGTAAATGAACAGGATGTGCCACACGCAGACGTTTATAAAAAAACAATTGCAAGCGGTATCATATCACTTTTATACGCAACATACCAGTTAGTTATCAGTGGCCTGTAAAACAAAATGAACAAGTAGTCGGCCGGACAAATTGGAATTATTATACCTGTCTCAGAAATGCTGGTTAAAGCAATGACGCTAAAAATAAAAATCTACGAAATTTAGTATTCACAGGCGTGCAACTTCGCTTCATGAGTGATGCTTCCAACAGGTTATCATTGACCACAGAGAAAAATATCTGAAGCAGTTATCTCACAAAGTTTAATATTTATATTTCTAAAAAGCAATCACACTGGCACAGTGGTTGCGATTAATTGAAGCCGATTAATCTCGATGGGCTCTCAGAACCAAGTGTCTAAATACTAGTAGATCATAATCTCGAGTTGTAATGGATAAGCTAGATATATGTCGAGTTAATGTAATGGCAATTGACATGGTCTATAAATTATGTATATAAAATATGTAGCAAACACTATTTTCGGTAAATAGTGTTAAAAATAAATCAACCTGCAAACTGGTATTTCAGAGAAATATAAATCAACCAATGAATATATCTAAAAAGTGAATGTTAGTTACAAGCTTTTTGATCCAGAGGGAAGTTTCACCTGAATCAGTATAGCCCCTTTAGATTTTCGTTTATCTTATATGCTTATAATACGTCTTTGTGAGAGAGGAGTGAACATTCTTGTTACAAGACTAATATTTTTCTATAGGGAAATATCGACTTCACAATTAAATGGATGTCCCCCCTCCTCCCCCCAACACTCCATGAAAAAGTTAAATGCTAAGGCCTTGGAAGTTAAATGAAAATCCGGATTGAGGCAGTTCGCATAGGCTTTTCCTGTTAAATCCGAACACTTGTATAAAAAGGCAAACTGCTAATTTGAGCAGAAATGTATTCAGATTGTGATTTTCTAAAGGTTTCACCCTATGTCGATGTGAAATCTTCTTTTTATCAATGTATTTTCAATGTCTACTTTGTCCTTTAACCCTTGGCCAGCTCTTGGTTATGATATACTTTTAAACACTGCGCTGATATAAGTGGCGCCACGCCGGCGGGTATACGGTGTAAATTTAAAGAACCCCCCCCCCCCCCCAACAAACTCTGACAAACGATCTCTCAACTGAGAAAATACTTCCTTTTCCATTACCTCTTTGACATGCTGGACCATCCCATCCTCTCTGACAGTGACCATCTCCACAACCGCTTACTGAACATAGGTCCATGTTCTGACAGTGACAGTCCATATTGCACGGCGGAGAGGGGCGAAGACATGGGGCTGAAATACAACAAATATAGTTATATTGTGAACCTTTTCCGGGAATCCGAGAGAGCATTCAAAATAATAATAATTAGCGAGCAAGTCCACCAAAATCCCAGTCAAATCACCCTTTCCTACTTTTGATTAACAACCTTGATTCTTTCTTTAAAGAGCCAAAGAATAAAAGTTATGATGTGTATCACCACTTTGGTGCAATATGCAATGTCGGCAATATTTTTTGTGAAACCTAGTGAAATACAACCACATCTATGGTTTTAACAAAGAGGGTAAGATTGAAGTTAATATCTGAATTTGAGCCCTGGCAATTTTGGTTTGCGGAATTAAACGAAATGCAGTCCCATTTGTTTCTTAACTGGAAGAGACTATTTTCTAAGTTTTAAATAAATCTGTGAATTTGTTCTAAAGCCTTGTGCTCACAACACATACAGACGTAAAGAATTGGTAAATTATGCAATTGTGGCCATTTTGTTATATTGAACTTGGTGATATCCATACCAATTCATCATCTTAAGGACAGAAAGCTCGGTACAAGTTTCAAGTTAATAGGTGAATTTGTTCTCAAATTATCATATATACAGCTCAAAAGTGTCAATATTGAAAAATGATGCAATGGCCGTCATTTACTTTTTTGTCCGTGAAATTATCCTCTACTTATCGTGTTCACAACATATACAGGCATGAACATTCGTAATTGTCTAATAACCGCGATTTTGTTTTATGGAATTTGGTAAAGTACAATCCTATCCTATCCTACAGAATGAAGCTACACAGGCCCCTACCAAGTTTGAAGTAAATCAGATAATTTTTTTCAAGGACGGACTGACAAATTGCCAAAGGTGCGAAACACAGCTTCTTGAAAACCGTACGAGCGTTCCGAGTGAAACACGTAAATCACGTATTTGAACACAATGACACAGGTTGAAGCGACTGGGTAAATTATATTTGGCCAGTTTGGAAAGGTTTCAAAGAAGTGCATGACCTTGAAGTGTGCGCTGAATATTGCTTAGGTTGATTGTGTACAGTACTTAACATTGCCCATGTTTAAATCAAGTACAAGTATTCGCTGTTGATAAAAATATAATAATTAACAGTCCTTGGTACAGGACAAACAAACTTTGGCACCCATTCGCTCGAGATTGTTTGGTTTAAAGAGACGTAATACATTTCTTTGGTGTGTAAGTGTGGTTCATTTCACGGTTCAATTAACCGTCAATACTTTTCTCCAAAATGCCTGCAGATTTTATATTCTGTGAAATATGGACCCCTCTCTGAATATGTAACAGCTAACAGGTACAAGCAGACGAACCTATTAAATCTTGTTACATGGAATAACATCCCTAGTTCAGTGAGTTTCTTACCACAGAAACGGCTAATGTCGTTAATATACTATTATAAGTATCAGGCGTTTCAGGGTGTTCGGTCACCCGTATAGAACGCCACTTACAAGTGAAAAGGGGCCTATTCCATTCACGAAACATTCCGTCGAGTACAAAGTGAAAGAAAAAATTGATTAAGCTTTGACTATTCAGAATTGTTTTTTGCTTTTTATCCACACTCACTTTTATATGAACGTCTCAGAATATAAGTCATCCGATATGTGACATAAATTAATTAAACTACGTATTCCTTTGAAAACTGTTTCAACTTTTTAACGATACACATGGTAAATCTCGACTCAAATGCCCGTCATAACACCAATGCCGAAGTCTCAACGAAAGACACAATGGTTTGATTTTATTTTGGAATCGGCGTGGGATACATTAACATTTTAAAATAATAGCTTGCCGTGTGTAACATTAATTTGTGGGTTTTTTTGTCTGCTATGACGAGAGCGGAGGCTTGGGACGGAGCCTATGCTTTGGCAGTGGAGGGGCAATTTAAGGTAGGTCGGCCCCTTCGAGGTCAAAATCGGCTTACTTTTGTAATTATTCATATTCCAGCCTTAAAGCCCATCTGATTGTGATGTCATTGTGTTGCATTCTGGGACTATCCTGTCTTGTTGCCAGCGGTGTCTAGGATGGACTCATTTGCCCATTGGGTTGTCCGACGTCATATGTTCGAAAACTTAAAGTAGGGAGTTAACGCCGAATCAAACACTCTGAAAAGATTCTTATCATATGACCAATGCATCAGACTGTTTGGGTTTACAATTTCTACAAACTCTATTCTCTGTATTCAAAGTTTGTTCCATTTGATTTAAGAGCTAACATGTTAAATCCTTTTTAATAGTTACTTTTTTTAACAGATAGCCCAAAGAAATATGAACAATTTGATGAACAATTTGATTTTACAAAAAGTAAAGCTCCAAGTATGCTTTGGTCTATATGATATTTTATATATACTCAGTCAAAAGAGAAACTTCACACATTAAATTTCTAAATATTTTCTTGAAATTTAATACAAGAGATCGAAATTATCAGCATGATAATAATATTTATGATACCAACATTTTTGATCTGTATATTTGCAATAGAGTATATTGT
>JARDVA010164121.1:0-10656 GCA_030265315.1 Mopalia swanii | reverse complement strand
CATTCTGTGTTTGCGTTACTGAAGTGTTTAAACCTTCGGTGGTACATGTTTTTTTATAACCATTGCGGCTTATTAATACTTAGATAATCAGTGCATTGAAAGTGTTTACATTGGAATGTGCTAGTGCTACTGACGATTTCTTTTTATATCGGCTTGTGCTTGAGGCCACGGAAATCCAAGACAAAAGTTTCCCTGTGTCGGAAATCCACAACGCTACGCATATTGTCCTGGTGTTGACATATATATATATGGACCGACACAGCGCATATCCATTTGTGATGTTTTGTATGTATATGTAAAGAAAACCTTTCATGCTACCAAAATTCTCCTGAGTGCAAATAAAGAATGTGAAAGTTGCGTCTTGTGAGTGTCTTGTCTTTGTTTTTAGCAATGTTGTCGAAATATTTTACTTCACTCATTGGACTGAATTAGCTGTGAGTCTTTGAAAAGTTTAGATAATCAAGATTGCAAATATGTAAATTTTGTTATGATCCAAGAATAGCTTGGAAAATTAATATTATGCATGTATATATTTTTTAAAAGCTTGGATAATCAGCATTACACATATGCAATTTGGTTAACATGCAAATTAAATTTATCTTCTTATACAGTGCCCATTTGTGCTGTATATCTCAGATTGTTAATGCTAGAACACAAAATAAAGTAGTTTGTTTAAAGGAATAGCCTTGAAAATAAATCAGGGTGCCATATTTTTAAAGCACAATTCAAGTGGAATTTTAAACATCAAGGACATCATACACTAATATTTCATTACCCATTTAACGTGTGTAGTGAAGGGGGCTTATTTCAGTAAAAGACAGATGCCTCTTTGCATGTATATTATGGTAATAATTCGATTATCAGTGTACATTGTGGCTGTGTATGTATTGTTGCAAGTAAATGTCGACAAAATGGAAATTAATTTGGAATTTTTTAGTACTTTTTCATAATTAATGTATAGGCATGTATGTATGTTTTTACGACGAGGGGGGGGGGGGGGTGATGTTAAATTACCGAAGGAACAAATGACCCCCCTTGGCACCGCCATTGATGGCACCATTTTATCGTACGTCAGAGACAATGCCCTCGCTTTTGTTTCAATGCATTGCTGGTGATCTGCTATTAGCATTCAGTATACCGCTCCCACTAAAAGCTATATATTATCAACACGCAAAGTCCTATTTGGATGTTTGTTAATCTGAAAAAGATCAAATAGGCATTGTTGGAAGCTTACCAAAGCTCCTGTAAAAATGACCAAAATTACTGTTAATAGAAGTATGCCAATTTCCAATGTAGAGGGTAACATTTAACCGCTGGGCAGACCGCTTGGCTAAAGAGTTTCCCAAAACGCTTTTATTTGATCGAGAAAAAAAATGGCCCCGCAACTATCCCCAACAGACACAGGCAAGGAGATGAAATAGAATAAACTGAGATGCGCTTGTCCTCGTATTTTCTAAATGACGTTAAACCCGTCGATGGTAAATCGGACTGAATGCGAAGTATGAATCAAGACCATTAGTTTCAGATCGATGGAAAAACGGGCTTATGTGTATTTGATATTGTGCTATAGGGATATATATGCTGTAGTAAACCAGAAGCCTATAGAGGGTTTTGGTCAGCTAAAAGCTAACAAAACTTAAGACTGTATTGGTAATACAATAATATTTGGGAACTAGGATCTGAGTGGAGAATGTGGACACTAGAGGTTAGGTACCGAGTTGATCAACGGTAGCTAGGTTGCACTGTTGCAACTATAAATGAAAAATCGACGCGATATGAAAAAAAATTCATTTACCGTCGGCGTCATCCGAGCACTCCAACGTTATATGAAAAATAGTTCATATCGCGTCGAATTTTGACGCTAAAAGAAAAAAAAATCATTAAGCGTAGGCTTGCTATGCTAATTGAAATTTTTTTTCATTTAGCGTCAATTTCAGCCATTTCAAATTTCAATGCCTAGGCTATATGAAAAACTTTATTGCACTGATTTATCGCAAATAATTTTATTATCTAAAAGGTTTAGTGGTAAGTTTGGCTTTCGTGGCAACTCTTACCATGGTGTAACGGCTTGCTAATATTATTTTGGGAGGAATATCGAGTATAGTCCAGAAAACAGGTCATCAGGAATTCCTGAAGATGATACAAATGTTTGCGGAAATATAGAATATGGTTATGCTTTCAATATTCGGAGATACCCCCCTTTTATTTCATTGTTAATTGGTTTTTGGGGATACTGGATTTAAGTAAACTCTTACAGACTCACGCACACACTCTAGCTTAAAAGGGAACACCTCAAGTTTTTGGCCTGTTTTGGTCAGTTGTGGTATTGAATATAGCTAATTGTGTTAAATTATAACAAACAATTTCAATTAATAGATCTCACGCAGTAAGATTTGTGACGTAGCTGTATGGGGTTTAAACAATGACTTCTTCACAATACGCTTTAAAATGGCTGAAATTGACGCTAAATGAAAAAAAATTTCATTTATCGCAGCAAGCCTACGCTAAATGAATTTTTTTCTTTTAGCGTCAAAATTCGACGCGATATGAAATATTTTTCATATAGCGTTGGAGTGCTCGGAGGACGCCGACGGTAAATTAAACATTTTTCATATCGCGTCGATTTTTCTTTTATAGTTGCAACAATGCACCAAGAGGCAACCGTATACAATCAAGAGATATCCATCCCGGTGTTCTACGCATTCTGCGATCAACGCTGGCATACATTTTCTGTGGACTGTTAGGAGATAAGTCTATGTAAAAAATGATCTCTGTAAAACATCTTTAAAGACATCTTTGTTTACCAACTACCTTAAACAGACCCGTGGATATCTTATTAAAACAGATGTAATATTTGATTACGGTCAAAAATATTTCAGACAATATGGCACAGTGTATAGATTACAAACGATAGTGTTATATATGTTCAAAATTTAAAACAAATACATCTGTCATTTTGATTGAATGTCTTCTATTTTAATGTATGAATTCTGCTGGAAAAGTCATGAAATAAAATGTGTGATATATACAAACCGTTGTAATGTTCTGCACACAAAATTTGAATGATTAAGTAATCAAGAAAGCTTGATTGTCTAATACATGTTAAAAGGCACCGAACTCGTGTGCTTCTTGCTAAACAACTTACCTCCCACTTCATAGTTACCCAGTGTTAAATTATTGAACATCTTTAATGGGCGATAAATATATTATTGTAATTTTGGATTAAAATAATATGTTTTGTAGTGCATCTACTTAAAAAAAAGGTTCAGTTTAGGTTATTTACGAAATGTTTTTGTTCTCTATCAGTAAACAATACCATTTACTGGGTGTATATGCTGAAGAAGGATAGATATCGGGTTCAGTCGGCGGTTGCCACTCACATGTAGTATTTTTTACCCAAACCAGTTTTCTGAGCGGCAAAACCTTCACACTTTTGTCAAGTTTGTTTTGCGGTTGTCCTGTTTTGTTAAGGTGTCGTGCTGTTTTGTTTACTCTTGATACTCTGTCATATGAATTGAATTAATCTCCCTAAAAAAAACCAGTGAAACTTTGTTTCTAAAATGCTGTGTTTGTCATGGGTATGGTCAGTTATTGTAGAACTGAACACAGCCGAATACATACAATATTGATTTTCTGTTATTGGGCTATGCACCGGCAGGTGCCATCTTGGATTGTGACGTTATTCCTGAGCTCGCCGAGGCGCATTTTATGTTTTTCATACCAGCCAGGGATTTCCCTCTGGTGTGAGAAACCCAAGTTGAACGCCACAGGGTAATTGAAATATTTCAATGTACTAGTGTTTTATCTTCATGGCTCACTACTTTCTTACTGTTTATCTTGTAATATTTAAGGCTTTCGCGGCAATTTTCTGACGAACACTCCAGCAGCGAAAATAGATTTTCCGTCTTTAGCACGCGACCACGACATGTAAATAGTTTCTCATTTGGACGAAAATTTAACATGACATACCTACTCATCTCATTAGACGTTCTGCCAAATATCATCAAAATGTGAAAAGTATTTCTCTTGAAACTCAGACTTTTATTACTGGACCCTCTCCCACGCCCCATCTCGAGCCTTACATGTATGTTTGTTTGTACATGTGCGTTTTTGTTGTTGTGGCGAGTATGCCGACACACGAGCTCTCACGTAATGCGAATTTATTTCTGTTCAACATTACTGTTGTCCAGTGTACAGTTAAAACCAGACATAACACAATATTTAATTGTGGGAAAGAAATACAGAATAGACCCAATCTATATTCCCGGTGGCTTAGTGATTACTCTTCAGATATCAGGTAGACTATGTCCGGTGCCTTTTAACATGCATTGAATGATTCGACAATCAAGCTTTCTTGATTACTTAATCATTCAAGTTTTGCACGACGCTGATCCGTGCGTCATCGGGGCTGTGTGCAGAACATTACAACGGTTTGTATATATCATACATGTTATTTCATGACTCTTCCAGCAGAAGTCATACATTAAAATAGAAGACTTATTCAATCAAAATGACAGATGTACTTTTCAAAATTTTGAACACATATAACACTAACGTTTGTAATCTGTGCCATATTGTCTGAAATATTTCTGACTTTAATCAAATATTCCATCTGTTTTAATAAGATATCCACGGTCTGTTTAAGGTAAAAAAAAAGATGTCTTTAATGATGTTTTACAGAGATCATTTTTTACATAGACATATCTCCTAACAGTCCACAGAAAATGTATGCAAGCGTTGATCGCATAATGCGTAGAACACCTGGATGGATATCTCTTGAATGTATACGGTTACCTCTTGGTGCAACCTAGCTACCGTTGATCAACTCGGTACCTAACCTTTAGTGTCCACATTCTCCACTCAGATCCTAGTTCCCAAATATTATTGTATTACCAATAGTCTTAATTTTTTTTTAGCTTTTAGCCGACCAAAACCCTCTATAGGCTTCTGGTTTACTACAGCATCTATATCTTTAGCACAATATCAAATACACATAAGCCCGTTTTTACATCGATCTGAAACTAATGGTCTTGATTCATACTTCGCATTCAGTCCGATTTACCATCGATGGGTTTAACGTCATTTAGAAAATACAAGGACGAGCGCATCTCAGTTTATTCTATTTCATCTCCTTGCATGTGTCTGTTTGGGATAGTTGTATTATATGGACTGCGGGTCTATTTTTTCTCTCGATCAAATGAAAGCGTTTTGGGAAACTCTTTAGCCAAGCGGTCTGCCCAGCGGTTAAATGTTACCCTCTACATTGGAAATTGGCATACTTCTATTAACAGTAATTTTGGTCATTTTTACAGGAGCTTCGGTTAGCTTCCAACAATGGTTATTTGATTTACCGTCTGTAGCTTGTATTATATCTGTGGATTTAAATCCCTTTGTTGCTAATACATCATTTTCAGATTGACAAACATCCCATTGGGACTTTGTATGTTGATAATAGATAGCTTTTAGGGGGAGCGGTATACTGAATCCTAATAGCCAAAGTATATGCTGCTTATTACCAACAATTCAATGGAAGAAAGCGAGGGCATTGTCCCTGACGTTCGATGACATGGTGCCATCAGTGACGGCGCCAAAAGGGGGGGGGGGGGGGGGATTGCCCTTCGGTTATTAAAATACCCCCCTCCCCAGTTTCCCCCACTTAATTGTTTACAATTTGTCTCATTTATTTGCAACAATACATACACATATACAACCACAACCACATTCAAATATTGAAATAAGCCCCCTTCACTACACACACGTTTAATGATTTGCCCCCCGTCCCACCTCCTGAGTGCCTTGAATTAGGGGCATATCAACGACGAACTAATTCGGATAACATAATCTACAGTCGGACAATAGTAGTAGGTGTTTAGGGAAGCAATTGATGTCCATTAAAAATAGTATTACGGTTTACTTTTTTAATAATACTCCCACACAGCTCTGGTCTATTTCTGCAAACTTTTGTACGTTAGTAGTATCTAGTCAACGGAGAAAATAACGAGTTTAACAGACGTAAAATTGAGATTCACAAAAGATTTAAAATGTAAACCGTGTTGTTTATATTAGTGTATGAGGATGTATGATGTCCTTGAGCTTTAAAATTTCTCTTAAATTGTACTTTAAAAATGAGGCACACTGTTATTTTGTGTTCTAGCATTAACAATCTGAGATATAAGGTACAAAATGGGCACTGAATAAGAAGATAAATTTAATTTGCAATCATTTCTAAAGGTATGTTTGCATTTTAACCAAATTTGCATATGTGTAATGCTGATTATTCAAGCTTTTTACAAATATATACATGCATAATATTAATTTTCCAAGCTATTCTTGGATCATAACAAAATGTACATATTTGCAATCCTGATTATCTAAACTTTTCAAAGATATATACACACAACAGATTCCCACATATATTCTTTGTAATGATTGGCCTAAAATAATATTTTCCTCAAAATCAACCCAGGGATCCAGCTAGATCTCACAGCTAATTCAGTCCAATGAGTGAAGGAAAATATTTAGACAACATTGGTAAAAACAAAGACAAGACACTCACAAGACGCAACTTTCACATTCTTTATTTGCACTCAAGAGGATTTTGGTAGCATGAAAGGTTTTCTTAACATATACATACAAAACATCACAAATGGATATGCGCCGTGTTGGTCCATATATATGTCAACACCAGGACAATATGCGTAACGTTGTGGATTTCCGACACAGGAAAACTTTTGTCTTGGATTTCCGTGGCCTCAAGCACAAGCCGATATAAAACAAAATCGTTAGTAGCACTAGCACATTCCAATGTAAACACTTTCAATGCACTGATTATCTAAGTATTAATATGCCGCAATGGTTATCAAAAAACATGTACCACCGAAGGTTTAAACACTTCAGTAACGCAAACACAGAATGGTAGTTTCTGGATAATAATGGATTATGGTTGTATTATACAATTACTAAAAACATATACCATCGAGTTGGTTGGCAGGTTTTGGATTCCCAGAGACCAAGGTTATATCCCGAGGCGCAGTCCATTTACAACGCTAAACGGAAATATTTACAAGGAAAATGTATCCGGACTATTCCGAAAGTTATTAAAAGGCTGACAACCGAGGAAGTCAAAAAGATCTCCACTGTTCTGCAATCGGAAAGGAAATGTGAAGTTCGTCTTCCTACCCCCATGAAGTCCCGTCTGTTGTCCTATTATCCGGTGAAATAGTTTCTGATGACTGATAATTATTAAAACTGTTCACAGGCAAATGCTATTTGAACGACAGGTCACGGAATCTGTACGCCCAAGCAGACAGCTTACAGTTGTATCCAGGATTGGTAAACTAATTTGGAGAAATTGGAAACTAAGATTTGTGAAAGAGAACTTTACATCACAGCCCATATGAATTAAGCTACACCAAACTTTTGCTTAGAGAAAATTTGATCAAATGTCCAGACTGTGATATTTATAAAGATGTTTAATTTCAGTACAAATCACTCCAGTGTTGTGACCAGTTGTTATTTGTCGTTGTTCTTTAGTTAGCATATATAGCTCAGTCGGTGAGGGCGCTGGCTCTTCTAGCCAGAGGCTTGAGTTCGACTCCCTTTGGAGGCAAACCAAATAGTCTTTCTCTACAATTAAAGTATATTATTTGTGTCATTGTAAAAGTGGCTTTATTTTATAATACTGTTGTGTCTGTGGCAGGAGACATCAAAATATCCTCTAAACAATACCTACATATGGGTTACCTTTCTTTAATTAAAATTGCCGTTGTTACAATTAGCTCGCAGTCTATTTGATAAACTAATCGTAGAACAGATCTAATTTTAATAATATTGAAAATGTCAGGGCATTTCTTTTTTGCAGTTGGTTTAGAAGTTCTACAGTAAAATTTATTTTTGATTGATTCTTTTTAACTTGCATGATGGCATACCATCCCAACAGGTAATAGTAGTTTACTTTCTAAGATCGATGTCATTGTTTAACAATTAAGCCTACAAATCTGATGTAGACATATTAAAAACCCAATATTTTAAAGAGTCAGTTGAAATCACTGCTGTTTCAAACGGTGTCTTTAATGCCAACATTGGCTTATAGAAATGTATAGAATTAGTTAAGAAAGTTAAATAAGTCTTTTCCGTATAAATGATTTAATGATAGACCGGTTTCGTGTTGCCCCTAGCTACGGAAAGACCTAGGCAATAGGGAATTCCCCCCAAGCTGTCCATCACTGAAAAAATAAACTTTACGTAACCGCAATAGTTGGCTGAAAATGCTTTATTGCTGACGAAGTTGATATAGTCACATAACAAATCACCATTAGTACAAATTATTCCCATGACCTAAATATAATGCTTGTCACGCACAAAACTGATCAGGGTTGTCACGCTCAAGTCCAGTAAATCCCACTTTGTTTTACCAAATCAATTATCGTCAAACAAAAGTACCACTCTTAGATTAATTTTCTGAGCACATCTACGGGAATCCACTGTGTGTTGTGAAATGAGTGGATTTCATAAACAAATGATCCTCTTCATTGCACATGTCATTTCAATAGTAGAAGTGTGTTATAAGGCAATGTCTTTTTTGTTTTTTATACGCCCGATGAAAATCGGTCTTATTATGGTATGATCAGCGTTCGTCCGGTTAGCTCCAATCCGTTTCCGGAGCAGAACTCGAAAACTGTAAAGCCAATCTTTATTTAAACTTGGTAGGCACATTAACCATTGACTGTAGTTGTGCCTTTTGCTAATACGCATTCATCATTTTAAAAATCAGTCCGTCTGTCTGGCCTGACCGGATGGCTCCAATCCGTTTCCGAAGCAGAACTATAAAGCCAATCTTTATGAAACTTGTAGTTGTGCTTTTTGCTATGGTGGATCGCCATTTTTTTTTTTTAATTCTTGTTTCTATGAATACAAAGTTGGACTTTGCCATAATCAGAAATAAATTTTGTTTCCAGAGCAGAACTCGAAAACTATAGGTCCTATCTTTATGAAAGTTGGTAGGCATAATAACCATTAAGTGTAGTTGTGCCTTTTGCTACGTTGCGTGCCATTGTTTGAAATGTGTTAGGTTACCCCACGAGCATCCCCACAAGGGTATATATTGGGTTTACAAAAACTCTTGTTATAAATACAGGGAGACCATTAGACATGAGGTACCCATGGAGCCGAGGGCAAATGTACAATTCAAAGTAGATATTAAGCACTTTACATAGCAACACATTCGTTGTGTACGGAAATAAAGCATTCATCATAAAGATATGCATAACTGATAGTAATATTTGTATTTGGTTAATGCATGGTACAACCACTTCGGCGAGTATTCGTGTGTAAATGAAATAAAACAGCCACATAAAGATAAACCAGTAAAATAACACACTGGTATATATAATATTAGCATTTACCCTTCAAGCGTTATTAATTCAACAAAATAGCAGTTCTATAACAAATCTGGAAAATGGGTTCGTTTCATACAGATGCAAGATATTAATATATTCAGATGCTGTGTAGGTGATTGGGTTTAGGCGAGTCTCATTCATTGACTGCTAAACATAAATATATCTTTAGAATAGAAGTTGTTTTCTTAGTCAAACGACAGGTTTATACTATACAAATGTTTAAAAATAATCAGAGTTTTTAAATCACACTGCGTCGCGTGGATTGAGTTTCCTCTGCCTCGCAACGGGACTCCTTTGTCTTGCCAATGCCTTTTTGTAGAACTACTGGGTGCGGCGGTGAGTCGGCTCAGTCAGGCAAGATGTATACTGACTGTAACACATCACTGAAAGGAAAAGTACTATACATACGCCACACCTACACAATTCAACACCGGTTTCTCCGTCTCCACTGTCGAGATCTTGAAGTGATAATTTTCTCAGGTAAGCAATTCGTGATTTACAAAACTTTGAAAGCAAAGCCCGTCTCCAAATCAAGATATTTACCGACGCTTATGTGGAATCTTAGACGATCACGAAGAAACAGCTCACGAAAGGTGGAGAAGCTCCCTAAGTTATCAGAATATTTTTTATTGAAAGATCACTTTTTATTAATTTGAAAAGATTCTAGTTCCGAAAATTTTATACTAGAATCTGTTCAAGTTATAAAAGCGTTTATTCCCAAAATAAGTAAAATTACTGTTTCTAAAGTGTTAATTTATTTTTGGATTTCATTTTTCTGAAATCCCAAGAGGATGCATTTCCAGACCCCTGGCATTATTTTGCTAGGATAGTCGACTGGGAGTTTTCAATTTATGGTGGCTAGAGCACCTAGGACATTAGTCAAGGTTCCTAATGAAATTTTACCTCTTGACCTCCTTCCCACACTATGCCTATATATATTTTTTAAAAACTCAAATTCCTCTCTTCAGATAGAATCCTCTGAAATCTGGAAGTGTTTCTGCTGCAGTGACTGCACCTGTTCTAGCCATGGACTCCTTTATATAAAAGACAACTTCCAGGAAAATCAGTTAAATCTGTTTACCAATGGAAACCCTATACAGGTATGTTTAAGGATTCACAAAAGGTTCAATTTGTATGGCTTCTCAAAGTTAGGTATTACCACAAGTCCATTAATACTATAGGTGTAGCATTATTCCCACTGATGAGTTTCACAAAGTAGAGTAAACTTACAACTCCAATAAAAGATACACATGGATAC
>JARDVA010164120.1:8646-19458 GCA_030265315.1 Mopalia swanii | reverse complement strand
CAGCTGCCAGTGTCCGTAGGTTGGTATATATCTGTAACCCTCAGGTTATTTGATAAAATTAATAAACGATAAGTCGATGCCATATTTAAGTATATTTAATGGTAACCTTTCACTTAATATAGGGGTTATTGCAGCCCGGAGTACCGCTTTAAATAAACTGCATATAGTGTTTTATATAGAATATACGAGCCACGTACTCCTATAAAAAAAGCACACCGTATAATAGACGAGCTGAGAATTATAATTCTTTTTATATTAATTATCTTCTGGTCTGGTGTATGACCCGAGAGTTTAATGGTTTTGTAACAATTTTTTGCACTGACACCCAGTATCCGGTGAACCATATGGTTGGAAACATTGTCCATTGTACTGGTCGAATTGTTTGGGTTATGTCTATAAGCAATACTATTTCTCATATATATATATACTTATATAGTATGGAAGATAAAACAGGTCATGTGTACACTTGAGACTTTCTAATATGGGACCAAGTACATGTATTGACCTATTTATGCGCATGGGTGAATTTTTAACAAGCCTGCCTAGGAAATGAGTAATGACTGAAATAATACAGAAATGGTTTTAAACTATTACGATAAATCTATGTACACTAGCTTAATATATAAGGCAGTTTAAGTAAGTTCATCACGATAATTCTATGTAGAAAGATCGAGCCCAAGAAACCAATTCATCGCTTATGTAGGTCAAGTCAACGAGACTATGCAGCAAAGAAGTGCATGTATACTTTAATAAGTGTCATAATTAGAAAATTCGATAAAATCTATCCTTCAGTGTGTGGCATGTCCAGGGTTAGTGAAGAGACAAAGGGTGTGTCCCAATAAATGTCTATAAAACAGTTTAACATGGATCATTTCGCCTTTTAGCAAATGCATATACCTTATTATTTTATCGCTATTTATTCATTTTACTTCAGCATTCTTCTCTGTTTGACCCCCACATCGGCATAAAATCAATCTGACCTTAGAACAAATACAAAACAATACTAACAGAGTATTATCTAGAGTGGTGTTACTTTTAGTTAGGTATTAAATGATAGTCCTTGGCGTGTGCCTGATAGAGTTGTGACTTTGAGGTTTCTAATTAATTATTACATTTCCATTTACCTAAAATGGTACTAAAAACCTCCTAAGTTGTTCATATCTAGAAAGTTTTCTGTCTATCTACATACAGTCTGCGGTTCACAGTCTGCAACTCTTCCACATCAAACTTTAATCACACGCACCCAGTCCTGAAAGGTCAACCCCTTTTTTCATTACACTTATGTAACATCAACATGTAGCTTGATTAAAATTGCACAGATTCTGCCATTTCAATTCGTACTTGCTTCTTTTTGTATTGTTGTTTTTGTTATAGTTTTGTTTCTTCTTTTTTTTGTAATTACTTAGTCGGGTTGAACCATTATTAAGAGAATAGAAAAGCGCACCAAAGCATTGTATGAGAGGTGATCTGTTTGACTCACCTAGAGGCAGTGTCAATTCAACGAAGCAACCAATGCTAGTTTTGCTACAAATAAATGAATGATTTCTTTTATTTGATTGGGCTAATCAATACGTAATACAAAGGCACCACATCAGATTGGCTTCGTTTTGCCCTTTGATAGCACCAGGACAACAGTTAATAGCACCTACCAACACCCGCTGTGAAGAGAGAATCTTCACACCAAAACTTAAAAACAAGGATAACCAGACATTATTAGCTTTACTTTCAATTATGTAAATACATATATCTTTTTAAAAAAAACAATTTAAATTAAACCACATCCTTCTGCTATGGCATATTCACCTATATATAAACTATAGCTATAAAGTGCAAGCCCATTTGATATCAAATAAATAGTTAAAGCCAGATTTCTACGTTTATACATACAGTCTCAATATTTGAATGTATGTAACAAAACTGTTAACTGCTGTGTTATTCGAAACAGAACGTCAAATGAAATAACGCTATTCGAAACAGATTAACAGATTAACTAAATAAAGGTAGCGTATGGATTTCATGCAACTCAATTCTACTCCTTCTGACAGGGGTTAATCTGCATATCAATAGCAAATTAAATTTCTTCGATCAAAATGCAATATGGGTTGATCGGAATTTACGTGAAAGAGAAATAATTTCCTGTTCATACACTTGACAACACAATGGGCTTACCTAACGGGTTGTACTTCCTGTCCAGCTACTGTAACAGCTCATAAAAGTCATAAGAATCCGTCAATCAGAAAAATGTTGAATAAGTTCAAGTGCCTTGTTAAAGGAAGATAAAGCCTTTGGTTGACCTATATCAGAATCGACAGAGTGCAACAACAAATAAATATAACAGAAAACTTTCCCCGTCATTATTGGACCATAAGTGTATAACAATAGAGTTTAAGGTTTACAACAACAAAAAACGAATGATGTCCGACATTTTGACTGAGCAGAAGCAACAACTGGCCCTAACCTCTCTAACACAAGGAGGGGCAAATGTGATTTAATAGCAGTTTAAAATGATGAATCCGGTGAATGACGTAGGTCTAAATTATGGATGTGTAATGGATGTCTACGATGTCTACGTGTTTGGTTCTATTCTAGTTCAAAATTCTATCTGAAATCCGAAAAAAGTCACTTTATGAATTTAATATTTATATAAACAGTATGTCCCTTAAATGTAGTCACCCCTGACGAGACAATATTGGAAACAAATTGTGTTTGCCCTCCTGGCACTCAGCAACTCACATTAGGCTGATTTTATTTTGCCACGCTTCTGTTGATTTTAGTACCATTTGGCGCTCAGCTTTCTAATGGCAACTCACTAGGTTTCCAATGTTGGTGTATATTTTTGTTTTCGTCAACATTAATCAGACGTCAATAACTAAATAACATTAACTATAAATGCATAGATCTTGTTGAACTTTCTTGATCGCCATAAACTAATTTCCAAAATAAGAGCCCATTTGAATATACCGAATTAGCCGATTATTCTGTTCTGTTGTTGTTATCTACATTCTTAAAACACATATTTCACAGCCTGTGGATATCCTATTGCAATGGAATATGTCTCTTTTTCTGAGGTAGAATCGTACATTACTGCTTGAAAGACAGTCAGCAATTTACTTGTGAGTAAAACACATGGCAGCAAAATTCCGATGAAATTTTATAACCGGACACGTCAAAAAGTAAATGTATATATATAACTCTTCAAAGACATACACAGTTATTAATTAAGCGAAACAAAAGAGACATTTGAGGATATCTTTAACTCGTTAATCCTCATGGAAATTAGTTAGATGATTTATACATAATTTATTTACATAAGCTGTTGTACGACTTTTTGTGAGAAAGTTATCTGTAACTAGAAGGTTGTGTGTAATGCCAGAACAAGAAATTAGAGTTATATTAAATTAAATTCCGCATGAATTAAAAGAGAAAGTGAACGTTTAAGTAAAGTATTTAAGCGTAAGTATGTTTAATGATAGTGCATGCTGTGTTAGGCGTGTCTAGACATGCTACTTCGCTGTCACAATTCATATAGATTCAATGAGTGACATGTAATGACTAGATGGCGTACACCAATTTAAGCTTGATGCTGATCCACTCTCTATCAATATGTTTAAACAAACCTGTTTTAAAATGTGTTCAAATTGTGGAACACGCATCACTTTCTGTTAAGATGAAAACGTATCATAGCTTTCGTTTGTTGTCAAACATAAAGAAAGCAGAGAGTCGAACGTCATTTCGTGAACTTCCTCTCAATTTGAATTTCTTAAATGAATATGATCTATCTCGTTAAAAACCGATAAACGCATATACGCATTTCTCAAATAGAGTTCTATAAAGATGTATTTCTTTTGCGATCCGCGCAAATGTCTATTGATCCGTAAGAGGTTGTCGGTGAACACTTGTGGTTACGCGGCCAACCACGACATATACACGATGAGAAAATTACTTGATGTTACCTGTTAATCTGCGGGTATTTGAGTAAAAAAATGAGTTTAATAGTGTTTATTTTTCAGTTCAAGTCTAGCACAACCATTATTCTATTATTAGTTCTTATAACATGGCGCGCAGATTAAACTAGCATGGTTATTGCTGTCTAGACAATGATACAATTTTACGCATAATTTCGGATGACATCTTAATATCTGAGATATAATCCACTGGTACATATCATCCATAAACCCATTATCATGGTCAATGCAGTGTCTACAATACCTGTGTTACATCGCCGTACCTTCATTATAGACTACCTACTTTTGAAAACCCAACGCTTGTAGAACACCGAAAATGACCTTATTGATTTCTGGTTAGTTCGAAAGATAGAGATCTGTTCGTTGGTTTCATTGTAATAGTTTTACAATCATTTCCCACGTGTGTTGTCGAAGTTTCGTTGTGACGCACAGACAAGCATGGTCATAGATTCCATTGATTAGACCCTCGTACACAAAACTGTTTCCGGACAGGGGTATCAAAGGCCAGCAAGCAATTGCCCTTGTACACCTTACCACGTGGCATCCAGTTCAAAAGGGCAACAAGCAATTGCCCTTATACACATTACCACGTGGCACCCAGTTCAAAAGGGCAACAAGCAATTGCCCGTATAAACATTACTACATGGCACCCAGATTAGAGGAGAAATAGGCAATTGCCCCAATACAACTTAATACAATTAAGGCACCCAGATGAGAGAGGCAACAAGCAATTGCCCTAAACACCTTACAACATGGCACCCAGACCAGAGGGCTAACAAGCAATTGCCCCTATACAACTTAATACAATTAAGGCACCCAGATGAGAGAGGCAACAAGCAATTGCCCTAAACACCTTACTACAATGCACCCAGATCAAAGGGGCAACAATCTGGGCTTCGCTTTCGTTGTTTTAAAATCATATTTCCTCAGTCTCATTTCGTATTATGAACAACTATTGACTATGGGTATTTTTTTTTTGAATATATAGAATAAATAAAATACTACAGGACAGAGATATTGAAACGATTATTCACCGCAATATTGCGCTTTTATTGTATGGATTGATGATGGACATAGCATGAAGGCGAATATGGAATATTAACAAAAATAGAACAATAGATGTTACAATAATCATTTTAATTTAGAGGCAGAAATAGATAGATCTGTATATAGATATCTGATTTAAATAAATAGATATTTACTTTGGAGACATAGATATACATGTATACGTTTTTTCATATCAGCCAACCAGACGCTGATCGACATACAACAGTCATGCGCTGGATAGTAGAACCAACATAATACAAAAGTAGTGCAATTATGTCAAATATGCGTTTTCGTAATAGCACTAGTTGTGTATTTCGTTCCAGTCTTCAGCAGAACTATTGCTACAAAAGTAGCAGTTACAACTTACTATTTGTGCTGAACCAAACAACCGTTGAAGCATTTTGTTGTCCACAGATATTCTCTTGTTGGTTGCGTTTTATATGGTAGCAGTGCTGCGTCATTATCTTTGGATCAAGTCCCATTGATAACAAATATATGTGCATTTGCTTTACAAACAGAAGCTTTTTCTGCAGTAACAAAAATACTGATGTAACACAATCTAAGGTTGACTGTCTGAATTTAACTTTCATTAAAATATAATGTTGCATGGGTCTGTTGCTGTTATCTAAGCCCTAAATAACAAATATATATTATTTTCTTTATTATTATTTCAATATAACCGATTGGAATCAGTGCTTTCATTGTTAGTGTTTTGATCAGCAGTTTGAAAGTACACTTTCTGTAAGAGCATGGGCGGAATGTTAACATAGTTCTACTGACAAAGAAGATTTTAATCAAAGATACATGGATCACTTCACCAAAAGTCCTATGAAAGGAAATACGCCACAAGTTTTATCCGAGTTTGTAGCAATCCAGTCATAGGATATTTGTTGCAAGTGTGCCTTGATCGTCACAGCCATAGGAGATTAAAATCGCTCTACATAGAATAAATAACAGTAATTAGATATCAAAACGGTTTGGCATCGGAATACCTATTAGCAGAACTTATTCCATTAATATATCTATAGATGAAACAATATGGACATAAATTCAGATCACAAGCTTAACACAGTATACTAGGACACGTGTCCCAAAGGAAAGTACGTTTTCTTAGATTCTTACAAACTTAAATTATCAATATTTTATAAGATTATGTTAGTGCAGTAGCACCTATTGTAAATACAGTTGTGTGACACATTTAAATGGTTGCAAACCGACTAAATTTAAAGAAGAAGTCAGGCGAACTAAAGTCTCAACGAAAACTCTGACATTAATATTGCAATCTTTTTAAATGCCTCATGTTTTGCGTGCCTGTTTATTTCCGTAAACACAACTGCTTTGTTGCATTGTGTTCAACTAAATCATTTCACACCGGTATCACGACAATCTATTTGTTTTGTGTTAAATGCTAATAAGGGAAGTCCACAAGGAAATAGGAAGTACTGCGAGAGTAAATTGGAAGAAAGGTATTAAAGTATGTGCGTGTAGGTGATCATGTTATGTAATGTCATTGCACCTATGTCTAGTTGATGTTATGTTACAAAAATAAACAGTTAAATACGTCAAATTTAAAGTCGTTTCCTATTATAAATAAATAAACCAAACTGATCAATGCATAAGCTGCCCCAGTGTTCCTCAATGTCATTAATTTACAGTGAAAGTTTTAATCACTAAAGGATGAAATGGCGATGAGATGGGTTATGTAACGAGCTCAGTACAAGCCGACTACGTGAGACAAACAATCTATTAGTGAAGTGGGGCGATGTAAGATAATCTCTGTTCTGGAGTATATACTTACGGTGATACCTTTCCAGGTCAAACCGTGACCGACAATCGACCCGACAATCATCACATATGACGTCAGAGAAGCTGGCCTTGTGGCTAGATGATGATCAATTACAGAGCCATAACACCTTAAATTAATAACGACCCTTATCTGATTAATGAAACTGTATACTAGGATAGGTAACACAAATAGCACCCATTTGGTTTAGAAGATGATATCAACCGATGTGTAAGCTAGTGACAGGAGCAGCTATATAAGTGGTCCAATTGATTTGTAAAGATAATTCCTCAGCATGCACATCTGGGATAACCAAAAATATAATAATCCTATTTTATACGACTATTGACCAAGAAAACCCTTAGTTTTTACGATAAAGTGAAAATGTCTAACAGTAGCCTAATTTGTCTCTTGTAAGTGTTTAACGACATTATGACAGAACGCGGATACTGATATGAGATATTTGTATTTCGTACTTAACCTTAGGTTAATAAATTTCTATATGTTTGTATTAACTTTGACTATTTCAAAGAACAGCTGTGTCACTCGGCCAATCTGTAAGCCAATGCTTTGAATCATGGCCGCAATTCCAGAGACCAAAGCTCTTTTCGTGTTGTAGAATCTATATTTGGCAAGTGTTGCACGATTTATTTTGACATTTTAATATATTTTGTCGATATAAACATACTTTTTCGGAATATGAATTCAATTTCAAACAAAGTAAATACAGGTCTGTGACATGTTAAGCAGAGCAAAGACAGACGATTTGCATTCGACCTTAAAGTAAAACAGGCACTTGGCACAAGCTGTTCAACTGAACAAAATCATGAAGTAAGGCTTGATGCTAACTAAAATTATTCACATATCCGCACAAATCAACCAAACATAATTCTCTGATAAATCTCGAATAATGACTGCTCATATACATAATTATACATGCCAACCTTTTCCGCAAGGGTAATTAAATTTGGAAGCTACAATATCTTACTGGGAATAGATCAATATGACGAAAAATACCGGGAATACCGAGTTCCCCGGCCCAATGACTGTCACGTGATGGATTTATGTAATGATGACGATGGTTTGTATGCAAATATAGGCAATCAACAGTATTTTTATCGTTACGACGAGAAAGTAAAGAAAACGATTTTATCAAAAAATAGGTAGCTCTCCTCGAGAGGAAGTAGAAAATAAATATATATGTCTCCTTTGTGTTTTGGTCATATTTTTTCCTAGCAAAATAAGTTTTGTATAGAGTCGAAATAAAATCGAAGCGTTGATGATCAATGTGCGTAGAATAATAATGAAAGTGTGTCTATGTGGATTCAGTGAAGCGTGACATAGTATTGGATCCAAAAAGTCCATCTTTGTGGATTCAGCGAAGCGTGACATAGGATCCGGTCCAAAAAGTGCGTCTTTGTGGATTTAGTGAAGCGTGACATAGGATCCGGTCCAAAAAGTGCGTCTTTGTGGATTTAGTGAAGCGTGGCATGGATCCGGTCCAAAATTGCGTCTATGTGGGTTCAGTGAAGCGTGACATGGGATCCGGTCCAATAAGTGCGTGTATTTGGATTAAGTGAAGCGCGACATGGGACTCGGTCCAATTAGTGCGTCTATGTGGATTAGTGAAACGTAGCATGGGATTCGGTCCAATATGTGCGACTATGTGGATTTAACGAAACGTGACATGGGAGCCGGTCCAATATGTAATTAATGTGTACTGAATCGTTCCGTCTCGGAATCCAGGCTAAATACTTCTAGTGGTAATACTGACGTCTATGTATGCTGAGGCCACTAGTGGGTCAAAGAGACTAAGGTAAAATAAGCTGAATCAATTGTTGCGTTCCCTCAGTTTATACAGCCTATGTACAGAGATTGGTTGAACTCAGCCAGATCATCAATACAGATGACCCACAGGAAGAGTCAATCTAATTACATATACTAAAACCTGTCACCAACATTTTAGATAAACTATTAAAACTTTGTACATAATAAATAAACATGTTTTGATTATTTGACCGTGGATTGCATTACCCTAACAATTAATATAGAGATTTGAGGCTTTCCATTGTATATGAAAATAGTCGGTATGGATATAGCGATTTCTAATTAACAAGGTATTATATACAGTCATCTGTTGTGAAACAAGTGTTTTTTGGAATAAACAAATGAAAGAGCATGTTATAGTAAAATACACATGAACAAATCTTAAATGTTTGTATAGCATAAGTTATGTGTATATATAGATATAGATATATAGATATATATTAACTCTGTTGCAAACATGGTCGCCTCGATCTGGGGCCATATTTGATAAATAGTCTATTATACGCCTTTATAAAGCGTGGGTTTCTCTTTTTCTGCTTTAATCAGCAGGGAATTCTCTCAGCAAGTAACGGGCTATAGGAAGCTCAAAATCAAGGCTCTACAGTTAGAGCTGTGAATATCTGTTAAACACTCGTATATCTCCGTGAATTTAATCCAATGCACCACAAACAATTAACGCAATCACTCAAAGTTGTATTTCTCCAGTTTCAATTCATCAAAGGTTAATCCATTAGTAGTTACAATGCAGTCATCACGCAGTTTTGTTTTCTGTTTACACTTTGCCTTCTTTAGGGGAGTGTAAGGGTCATTGCCATTTGAATCTAAACCGTCAGCAGAACAATCATCCTCCATAGCAGTTGATGAAACAGTCATGTCCATTGTGTTGGTTGTGCCATTTGGCCGAGACACATGTATTGTTGGGGCCATTTCAACATTTGGATGGCGTGGAGAAATGATTGTCTTGCCACTGACTGAATGTCCCTTTGAAACTCTTGGAATGTCATTAGAGCGATGACATTCACTAGACTGTTCCTCTGTAACATCGTCGTCGTCATCATCATCGTCATCATCGTCTTCGCCGTCATCTTCTTCGTCCTCGTCATCATTAGACGCCTCGAATTCATAAGGTTGTGGCTCACCTCTCATTTCACATACCACATTTGTTAAAGCCTTAATGTAATTTTTCGCCAGTGTCAACGTTTCAATCTTCGAGAGTTTTCTGTCCATTGTTACATGTGGAATCACTTCGCGAAGCTCTTGGAATGCATCATTCAATGAATGCATTCTCATTCGTTCTCTCTCGTTACTTTCCAACCGGCGAAGGTTTCTGTCCCTGGCACTGAGAGCTTTCCTTCGTCTATGGGCCTTCTTTGGCGTTTTGGCTTTTCTTTCAGCGGACTCTTCTGTGGTAGAACTGGCCCCCGAGTCGGAGGGTGATCCGGGCGAATCTCTTTTTTGGGCACGCTTTCTCATATGGTAATCCGTCGGTCGAAATCCTTCGTAGTTAGCCACATCCCAGCCGTTCTCAGCAGCAGGGGCATTCGCTTCTACCATGGGGTAATCCACAGGAGATGGTACGTCTTTGCCTTTCCCCCTCATTGTTCCTGGTAAAACAAAAAGATAAATTGAGATAACATATTTCGTGTTAACAGGCAATCACTCACACATGAAGAGTGGTACGAATTCAACAAATGGATACAAGTACTGTAGTAATATGTTGTTCGGGTGGAATTAATAAGCTGACCAGAAGTAGTAGCATGAAACAAATATATGGATATCAGCTTCCATTTATTCACGGTGCGTAGTTTTGACATATATGTGTTGTCTGCATATATTCTTAGCTTTGTTTGTTTGTTTGATTAGGGTTTAACGCCGCACTCCTATGATAGCATGCCAGTCCAATGGGTGACAGAAACGACGGCCGACACCACTGGCGACAACCAAAACATCACAGGACAAAAACAGGAGAATACTAAGACATCACAAACAAATCGACTTCCTGTTCCTCTTTACCTCAGAAAGCACCAGTGCCCACTTACACAAAGCCTCATTTAGCTAAGGTGACCTTAGTTTTTCCCTTAGGCCTAAACTAAAGAGACGAGTCTCTTTCACGAAGCCCCCATAGAATAAGGTCTAACGGTGCTAAATTTTCCTTCTTAAGTATCACCTTAAGTGTTAAGGTCAGCTAAG
>JARDVA010163898.1:0-10658 GCA_030265315.1 Mopalia swanii | reverse complement strand
CACACTCATCACAATAATACAGCCTGTTCCTGACCATTGTCTCATCAAGCAAACTCATACTCATCACAATAATACAGGCTGTTCCTGACCATTGTCTCATCAAGCAAACTCATACTCATCACAATAATACAGGCTGTTCCTGACCATTGTCCCATCAGACAAACTCACACTCATCACAATAATACAGCCTGTTCCTGACCACTGTTTCATCGGACAAACTCATCATAATAATACAGCCTGTTCCTGACCATTGTCTCATCAGTCAAACTCATCACAATTATACAGGCTGTTCCTGACCATTGTCTCATCAGACAAACTCATACTCATCACAATAATACAGGCTGTTCCTGACCATTGTCTCATCAGTCAAACTCATCATAATAATACAGCCTGTTCCTGACCATTGTCTCATCAGTCAAACTCACTCTCATCACAATAATACAGCCTGTTCCTGACCATTGTATCATCAGACAAACTCACACTCATCACAATAATACAGCCTGTTCTGGATACGCAAATTGTCTTACAAACAGGTGTCATATTCAATTCTTGGAGAAAATCTTATAACAAAAGTTCTACAGACAAATTCAATTACCCATTCCAAAATATCCTATATTGACAATATCCACATCTTAAACTTAATTACTGTTTACAGTTCAAACAATATCAATCTGTACCAATATGTGAATGTGATTTTCCCCGATAGATCTGCCCTCAGGAGGAAGATAGGTTTAATCTGATAACAGAACACTAGTTAATAAAGAGAGTATGACGATTTCAATTTACTTGGGCGATATAATTGTTGAAGAAAGTGAGAGGCAGCACGTCTGGGTGTGTTTGTTAGACACAGTGGGATCCTATTAATGGCGGTCTGACGTGATTACTGGACCAACCAAAGGCAAAATACCATCAGCAGTTATCAACAAGGACCTTTGAAGGGCAGAGGCTTTCTTTGCAGTTGGTTAGCCGTTCATCTCTGTCTCAGATTTGATATGCTAGAAAACTCAATTTGACAAGCTGTATTGTGTTTGGTGTGTATTAGAGAGGATCGAATTGATCTGCCATCTGACATATTACAGTCAATTTGCACAAAACACTTTCATATTCCTCCAGTTTTTGAATTCTCGAGCAGACACTAGTTAGGTCTATTCTCCTCATACTTTCACCGGACCAAGTAAACCGAAGAAGACGGTTCTGGCCTAAAAAGTGAACAATCGATTGAGCGAAATAGTGAGGAAGGGTTCTCCATTTACTGCTAGTTCAACATCAAGGCTAGAAATGATGTCGCCACATTCTGTAGAATAAAACTAGCCATGCACATAGGGGTCTCAGTAGCTAATTGTCAACATGTTTTACGCTCAATTAGAACTAATAGAGCTATTACATTGAATTATCTCACCTACACTAACCTCAAATCACTAAATCTTCATCAGGTGGGAGGAGGGTGGGGGGTATGTGTCCCTAAATGATACATTTTTAAAAAATGTGCCCAACATATACATTATCAACAGCAAGTATTGCCATGTTAACAAACTCTTTTTAGTGCACATGAATGATCCATGGTGAATAAAAATGAATACATTTTTTAAGATCTTGAAGAACTATTAGAAATCATTGTAATAAACACCATCACTGACCATTTAGGGAACACCTCATTAAGTTTTAAGCCAATGTCCGACTTCTTTAGTTTCACATACTATTGGTTCCAGTCACATAAGTGATCTCAATTATCTTGACTTTCTAACATCACCTCAAGGTAAAGGTTTTTTTTATTTTAAACAAAGGCAGCTAAATAATTAATCTCAACATAAACTGACAAAAGATAATAACATTATTTGATTAACAAATGTTTGGCTCCTGTCAGACCCAGCTCAGAAACACATCTAATTACCCGGCATTTTAGGAGAACCTAAAGTTGTAGTTAATATGATTAAGAAATTGATTTGCAGTGAAAGTCCAGTAAACACCGAGAAGAATAGGATTAATTAGAAAGATGAAGGTTATATTAATCAAACGACAAGAAAATGCACCCAAGGTTTAATAAGCTAACAGAGGAAACCGGATTGCAAACAGATGGTTTTGTGTACTTCATATGCTTGAAAACTGTGCTTTCCCAACTGGACATTAAAAAAGACCATTAGATAAATACATTTCTATCTGTAATATGATTACTATAACTTAATAGTGTCTATATTATTTAACTGTAATGATATTTAATATATCTCGACTGGTTCCTTTTATAAGGATGATTATATAATTTTAGGAAGTATAAAATTGCCAAAACAAATTTAATGTGGCACTTTCCACATATAATTCTGCATTGGGTCATTGCAATGGGATACTGTTTGGACTGTGAATCCTATACAAACAGTCCAAAGCTGCCCAATGGGTGAAGGAAACCGCCCTTGACACCACTGGCAACAAGACAAAGACAGCACAAACATATTGGCTTTATGAGACCCTTGGCTCAGAAAGCACCAGGGCAACAGAAAGTTTCTGGCTAACCCTCCACACAGCCGATAGAGGTAAACTGGACTCTCCCAGGTATAGACAATATGCAGTATGATACTCAAATTGTTCACTCATATTAGTTACCTTTAATAAAGCTTTGTTTAACAGGTGCTCTTGATGCATTGAAACCGAGGGTTTATTTGCAAGTCATCATTGGACAAAATGTTGCAAAAAACCCATAGTAGCAATACAGTAGTTATGTTTCTCAGTCTCTTGTAAATTCATATTTGTGTTCAATTCAGCAATTTTTCAACGGCGCGATCAGCACATTTTTCCTTAAATAAATATCTGTATTTGAATCTGTTTCTTGTTTCCATACAGTAGACCTGGTATGATTAATAAAGGACATCAATGGCTTAATAACTATAGTTTGGGTTTTCTACTCTATTTGAAGAGCATTGATGCCAAATATGCTATGATATAGGATAGCATTGAAAAGCTGTGGAGTTTGCTGATAACTATTTAAGATTCATTTTAAAAACAACAAGACTTAAAGTGATGTATCTGATTGTAGTTTATGCATTACAAACTACATTAATCATGTTTCTGCTCTCTACAATTGTTAAGTTATTGGTCTAGTCCCCTTTATGATCTATAGCCAGGCTTCTTTTCTTGGGTTATTGGTCTAAAGTAAGATTTCTTGTCTATTACAAGGTTTCTATTGCAGGCTTCTTTTCTCAAGTCAGTTTTCTATTCTAAAGTGAGTTTTCTGGTCTATAGTCAGACTATTGGTATAAAGAAAATTTTATTACACATAGGCAGGTTCCTGACAAAAAGTAAGGTTTCTGGTCCATTGTGATTTTTCTGGTCCCTAGTCTGGCCAAATGTAAGGTTTCTGGTTACTTGTTAGGTCTTTGGCACATAGTCAGGTTTCTGGTCCATAGTTAGGTTTCTGGTCCACATCAGGTTTCTAGCACATGCATGTAGTCAGCTTTCTGGTCCATAGTCAGCTCTGGTTAAAAATAAGATTTCTAGTTCATGGTCAGGTTTTTGGTCCAGTGTCAGGTTTTTGGTCCAATATCAGGTTTCTGGAATATAAACTTGTTTTGTTTGTTTGTTTGTTTGATTGGGGTTTAACGTCCTACTCAAGGGTATTTTGCTTATATGACGACGGATTGTCCACTTCACAATGTTCCTGGCCTAATTCGATGGAAATTCGAGAAGAAACCTCGTAAAAATCACCCCCGCGATTGCCGGAGCCACATTGTGTGACTCACTCATATACCTGAGGGTATGGTATGGTGCTCTGGTATGTAGTTAGGTCAGTGGTCTGCATGTACATGTAGTCATGGGTCTGGTACATGTATATAGTCATACAGCCAGGGGTAAGGTATATAAAGAGGCTTTTTGTATAAAAAAAGGTTTCTGATCCATAGTCATGTTTCTAAACCATGGTCAGGTTTCTGGACAATAGTCAGGTTTCTGGTCCATAGTCAGGTTTCTGGTCCATAGTCCAGTTTCTGGTCCATAGTCCAGTTTCTGGTCCATAGTCCGGTTTCTGGTCCATAGTCAGGTTTCTAAACCATAGTCAGGTTTCTGGTCCATAGTCCGGTTTCTAAACCATAGTCAGGTTTCTGGTCCATAATCAGGTTTCTAAACCATAGTCAGGTTTCTGGTCCATAATCCGGTTTCTAAACCATAGTCCGGTTTCTGGTCCATAGTCAGGTTTCTAAACCATAGTCTGGTTACTGGTCAATAGTCAGGTTTCTGGTCCATAGTCCGGTTTCTAAACCATAGTCAGGATTCTGGTCCATAATCAGGTTTCTAAACCAGTCAGGTTTCTGGTCCATAATCCGGTTTCTAAAGCATAGTTCGGTTTCTGGTCCATAGTTAGGTTTCTAAACCATAGTCTGGTTACTGGTCCATAGTCAGGTTTCTGGTTCATAGTTAGATTTCTGGTCCATGGTTAGGTTTCTAAACCATAGTCCGGTTTCTGGTCCATAGTCCGGTTTCTGGTCCATAATCAGGTTTCTAAACAATAGTTAGGTTTCTAAACCATAGTTAGGTTTCTAAACCATAGTCAGGTTTCTGGTCCATAGTCAGGTTTCTAAACCATAGTTAGGTTTCTAAACCATAGTTAGGTTTCTAAACCATAGTTAGGTTTCTAAACCATAGTCAGGTTTCTGGTCCATAGTCAGGTTTCTAAACCATAGTTAGGTTTCTAAACCATAGTTAGGTTTCTAAACTATAGTTAGGTTTCTAAACCATAGTCAGGTTTCTGGTCCATAGTCAGGTTTCTGGTCCATAGTCCGGTTTCTAAACCATAGTCCAGTTTCTGGTCCATAGTCCGGTTTCTAAACCATAGTCAGGTTTCTGGTCCATAGTCAGATTTCTGGTCCATTGTCAGATTTCTGGTCCATTGTCAGATTTCTGGTCCATAGTCAGATTTCTGGTCCATAGTCAGATTTCTGGTCCATAGTCAGGTTTCTGGTCCATAGTCAGGTTTCTGGTCCATAGTCAGATTTCTGGTCCATAGTCAGGTTTCTGGTCCATAGTCTGGTTTCTGGTCCATAGTCCCGTTTCTAAACCATAGTCCGGTTTCTGGTCCATAGTCCAGTTTCTGATCCATAGTCAGGTTTCTGATCCATAGTCAGGTTTCTGGTCCATAGTCAGGTTTCTGGTCCATAGTCCGGTTTCTAAACCATAGTCCGGTTTTTAAACCATAGTCAGTTTTCTGATCCATAGTCAGGTTTCTGGTCTATAGAAAGGTTTCTGGTCCATAGGTTTCTTTAAATACAGCTAGGTTTTCAGTCCATAAACAAATTTGTGCTATATATAAATCGGAATAACTACAGCACCCTTTTTTAAGTTTTTTTGACACAAAGACACAACAAAACCAATCACTCCTGTACATAAAAGTTCTCCTTGTGCAGCCCATAAAAGTTGTTGACCCAGCTGTGGATTAATTAAACCTGGAAAGTGTACAAGAACCTTTCCATGTTCTTTGCATTACCACGTATGTATACATTTGATGAATGCATAGGTTTCAATGAATCCCATTTTGTACAATCACTAATTCTGTGCTCTAAATTGCAAATAAAACGTGCAAATTCAAGGTGATTGTATTGCAAATGGCAAGACTCACATGTGTATACTGAGTGTCTATTAGGAATCTTCACATATCAACCACGCTGCAAATTATTTACACTGAATGGGTCTAGATGTAACAAATACAGCAACAAAAGTAGCAAAATAAAACAGTATTTTTTTCGTAAAATAACAATAAAAAACGTTTTTGGCGTTTTTTTGGTAAAATGTGTGAGTTTTGGAGTTTTCCCAAAATATTGTGAACGAATCGGAAAACATTGCATTGCAAGTTTTTTAGCTATGGAATTCAACAAAAGAACACAGTGCTGGCTACATTAAAAATATAACCATTTCCTTAAACTAGACCTTGCATTTACATGTAGTACAAAAATTTGGACCGGGCATAAACTTATGCTACATTTCAAAGTAAACAGGTGTGAAAAGAACAAGGGCTTCAACATAGCAGGGACATCATAAAAGCTACTTTCAAGATGAAGATAAGAGTTTTCATTCCATCAATATAATCAAGAGCACATGTAACTTACCAATGTGGGAAGTTAGGTTACAGCAACAAGCATGCAACAAGCAGCACGATTGGTCAATATGCTGTTAAATGAAAGAGACAGCTGGACATGAATAAGCAGTCTATGTCAATCAAATGATAGGAGCTGTGCTATAGCACCAATCAATCAAGAGCTATAATCGAGTTATGGAAATAGCTGAATTGGATTGGCTGGGGTGTTCACAGAGGCTGACTCGACACTCAGTGGGAAGTGGCTTGTGTGTTTAGGTATATACAGAGAGTGCTTCATGGATTCTATTAGATGTGCTGTATGACTAGGGACAGGTGGGGGACATTACACAGAGGACTAGACTACCATACTATTTATCCACTTGTTCAGGTAGGACACTTTATTCTCTAATACACTCCATTATTTTAGCCTTCTCAGATTTACTATCATTTCCCATAGGTGATACTTACTCACCTGAAAAGTAGCGTAAAAATATAGTTATTTTCACTTAATAATTTAGTTCTTAGATCCCTCAGGAATAAAGTGAATCAGGTAGCTCTCATTAAAGTTTAATGTATTTATATCTTTGATCCATTCATGACAAGTAGTCACTAGTGGAGTCTTACACTGTCAACATTTCCTGTAAGTCACTCGTAATTTATACTATCTTCACAAACACGTCATACAAAGAAAACAAGAATTCAGACCAAAAAGTTACCATTTTCTGTCAATTTACAAAAGACAACCCACTACTATTGTACAAATGTGTAGTCCTATGCCATGACCTTCTGATAGAGCAAGCAACACTAATAGAGAGGTAAGCTTTGCATAGTCAAAGTCCACATTGGCATACATCCCTGTTTGTTTACCTTAAACTAATGGAGAACATGCTATTTTCATTTACGCTGACCTACCAGAAGGAAACATAGACAATTTTTAAGACTTTTGACAGGTCAGGATATTTACATAGAGTAAACTAATCTTATTCCATCAATAATGATCATTAAAGACACCTATACAAAGTTTTAAATAAGGTGATGCGAGAAAAACATGTTTTGATGATGAATTTAAAGGAAAAATTGCTCCCTCAGCAAAACTGATTTTAAGTGTGGGGACTTTATTTACAGCAATAAACAACCTATGGTTAAGAATAGTAAGACATTTTCTAAAAGACCACATGTTATCCTCCCATGAAATCATAGATCACCTATGGAATAAATGGGGTGGACAGCTTGAGGGGCAGCGTTTAACAAGAAACACACTGCCAATGGACATATAGACAAAAGTCAAACAATCTTTCTTGTTGAGTGAAGAATGTAAAAGAGAATTCGATTCTAATGGAAACAATTATAGAAATGGACTGTAAAAACATATACAAAATGAGACTAGTATGACCAATCATCAAACTTGGCATATCTCCCATATCCTGCAAAATATAATAAAAAAATGAGTAACAAGTACTACAGGATAAAAAATGTATTATCAGTTGGGGAGAAAAAAAGGTATGTACATCTAAAAACATACATGTTAAAATGTTGATAAATACTGAGACCAACAGACATTAATTACCACACTAAACTTCATTTAGTTATGAGGCTTTCTGTGTCTCTTAGAAAACCTCAAAAGCCATTCGAGAAAATCTGTTTCAATCCATTAAAAAGATAGTGAAAATGTCAGATAGGATGTCCTGTTCTGGAGGAAGGAGAGTATACCACAAAACTTTTCTCAAAGCAGGGATCAAACTCACTATTAGATCTAAATGGCGAGATAGAAGGATGCTTCACAAACTGCTTTTCTAACATGCTTATAAAAGCTATTGTTGAGGGCTGATTATAGTTTGTGGTCGGTATTGTTATCCTCTGATCTGCACATGCTGCATTCTCTTACTGTTCATTAGTTATCTGGCTGAGTTCCGCTACAACAGAGGTTAAAGTCTTTGTATCCATTCATCTCAAATCTAAAATTCAGTAAATCTCTCTTACAGACTTCTTTTTACTGAAAGAATGGGTTTACATGGTTGTCAATTGTGAATGCATTTCATTAGTCACCAACTGTGGCACAGAGGAGCTATTTTCTTTGATGACTGAAGCTCTGATATCCCTCCTCAAACTCTCCCATGGCATTGAGCGAGCCAGTAATGACTGATGATCCATTCCAGACAATGTCACATACCTCTACGACCTAAGCTTACTAAAATAGTACAATGCCAAAACATAAGATACTAAGAAACTTATCAAACAAAATAAAACAAAAAACATTAGTTTGTAGCTAATAATTATGTCAATCCCAAAAATGAAACGGTAGAATATTTGACTAGGATGATACAGTTTTATAGATGTAGAGAAGGATGCAGTTGCAAGCTTTCCTTATGTTTACATGTTGATTTACATAGAAGTGTCTAGTTTTAGTTTCCACTGATTTTTACATTAAATGCTAATTCAGAGGCATACATAAATGAGTAATTCCGTGGCCAGTTGCTCAAAAGACGATTAGCCACTAACTCCAGATTTAACTGCCAATACTCGGTTCAAGATAGACCTACAACATGCCTTCACGTCTTGCAATAAGAGATTAAATTTAATAGCACTTCGAGCAACTGGCCCCTGGTGACAATTTTAACAAAGTAATGCACATTTGCAATTACATGTATCATATTGTTTAACAAAGAACACACAACTGAGAAATCAGTATAGTTACCAGAAGAATTACATTAGAACCAATAACTAATACAGCGATACGGAAGACAATGCTGATCAATATCACATAAATATCCAAATTAAACACACTAATAAATCTTCTTCTATATTTACATTTTGCATCAGATATATATAGTGTATGTCATTTTTACATACACTGAGGCCAATTGTTTAATGTAAAGGCTACTTATAATTCAAGGTAAAGTTTTAGACAAGAATTTTTCTAGTGGTGGCAGTTGCTAAACAACCTTTTTGCTTCAATAAATTAGAGATATTAAGTAATGGTGGACAGGCTTAAGTAGGGTTAAAACAACCTGGCCATATCTTGTATGTTTGCTGTGTAAAAATGTGATAAAACAAACACAATCAATGCTTTTAATATCCAACAATACAGAGTACTCAGGCAGATTACCACTCATACAAAATATCACAGTAAATCATATTCATATAGCCTGATCCTAATCCATTGAAAAAGAGTGCAGTATTTATCCCGTTAATCCACAATAGGACAAACAAAATTAGTGAAGAAAGAATATTCAAGTTCAAATTTAGTAAACTGATTAACAAAAACAAATGTAATTATTTGGTATAATTAATCAAGTATATAATAGCATAATGACGTAAAAGGACATCCTCGTTAGACAGGTGGGCATGATGGACAGGTGGTGATGGTTTGTGACGTATGACAATTAACAACCAGCTAATCATTTTAACAACTGTTAAATCAATCACAGAGATCTGGCAAATCCCAAGCATCGTCTTACCTACTGTTATATATTCACTCCACTTATTCACTGGTCCTTTAATGAGACAACGAAACTGTGTATTTAGTATTATGCATAAGGCTTAAGTCCATGTCAACCACTTGATGGAAAGTTTACAGATAATCCTTTGACTATAGCCCAATACACAATAATAATAGCAGTAGATAACCCTTATCACAGCAGGGAGCAAACAAATAAGAATTTTTTAATTGTCTAATGAGTAGGCTACTTGTAAGAGGAAAGGACTCCAGTCAAGGCAAAAGTTTCTACCCTTGCTTCGTTCGTCAAGCTTGCCACATGTTGGACTAATTAAACCCTACTCAAATATAATGGGACTCGTGTGGGACTGGCTTTGTGAAAAGAAAAATTTATACCTCACCTTCTGATGCAAATGTCTCTATGGACATTTTGCATTGTATTTTTTAAATATAAACAAATAAGAAAACATGTATTGTTTTAACAAAGTTAATTTGAATGAGTTTACAAATCCCAGATTCAAGTTGTAATATCCAGCAATACACTAGAATAACGAAGGAATTTGTTACTTTAAGCTTTTTATGTAGCAAAAATATCTATTCTTAAACCTATAAACTTGGGAAAGAATCGAAAAGTACCAAAAATATATCTTGTCAACAATGATGAAATTATATGCTTTAAGTGACCCAGAAAATTGTACACACAAAAGGACTGTATCGAGTAATCACAACCAAATTTGAAAGTGAAAGTAACACCCAAAGTATGCTTATTTGTTTGTTTCTGAAATTTGGCGGAAAAATTTAACTATTTTTCAGCATATTGCAGTAATTTTATTGCTCATATAGTGTATTTTATTTTGGTGGTTTCATAACAATTAGCTTATAAACTATTATAATAATATGATTGGTCAATTCAGTAAAGTTTCTATGGCACCAAGCATCAAGTTTCATTTAAAGATTTGTAATAATGACTGTTCTCACTCTTTTCATATTCCGATTAATCCTTTTATGATACATTAGGGAAATAACTCCTGAAGTTACACTCAAAACACTGATATAAAATAAAATAACTCCTGAAGTTACACTCAAAACACTGAGCCCGGTGGGGGAGCGGGTTGGCCAGTCCTGCAGAATACTCCCTCGGCTTCCTCGGTCGATCGTAAGAGGCGAGAA
>JARDVA010163787.1:0-10658 GCA_030265315.1 Mopalia swanii | reverse complement strand
CTCGCCTCTTACGATCGACCGAGGAAGCCGAGGGAGTATTCTGCAGGACTGGCCAACCCGCTCCCCCACGGGGCCTGAGCATATGAAACCACATGAAATCCTATTTATTAACATGTTAATATGATGAATGTTTTACGCATTACTTAAGGGTATTTCACTTATATTCACAATGAGTGAGTTAAACCATGACAGACACCACTGACAATAAACAGAGACAAGACAGGACAATCAGGAGATACAAAACAAAGGCATCATAACAGATGGAATTGATGTTGCTCCTTAGCTATGAGAAATACCAGGGCAACAGGTTACCTCCAACCCTCTGCTACTAACTCAAGGTCACACTAAATCTAGGGTTCAGCAGGTTCAACTTACCAAGGATTCGATAAAAGAAGGCGAAAAAATATGGGTAAATCTAAATTCCAAGACAGATATGTTTTGAGTGTATAATTACCAGCCTTTGACAATTTTCTCGCAAGTAGAATTTAATAAATTAAACTGTTTTGGGCAATTCGCCTCTCTTGTTCTCTAAACTGGGAGTGGGCGGTTAGAAGGAACTTCCTGTTGCCCTGGTGCTCTCAAGGCTAAGGGCCAACACAAAGCCAATCTGTTTGTGATTTCCTTGTATTGCGTCCTGTGACCATCCGGTCTGGACTCTGTTTGTTGCCAGTAGCCTTGAGGGTTATTTCCTCCACCCGTTGTGTTGGCACACCGTCATGTGAGCGAAATAACCTTAAGAAGGGTGTTAAACCCCAATCAACCAATCTTGACATATCAAAAGGCTCACCTGCAGTAATATTTATTAATCTGAAGTAGAGCTGCTTTATCGGCCTGCGTGCTCCTATAGCCCTTCTCAATGAAGGCGTTGTCACTCACATGGTCTACGTCACGATATTCAGGAATTAAATATAATCCTCGTATACTTATTGTAATCTCTAATCCAGAGTCACGCTTCCAGTTTTTTAAATCGTAAGATTGCTGATTGTTAGTGGCGTAAAATGTTGTTTGTAAATCGTTGACGCTACTCAGGCGCTCGATAAAAACATTAGAAGACGCGGAAGCAGAAACAGATCCTGCAAAAAAAAACCCAACAGATTTCATCAATGCTTGGGGCAAAGTGAAAAAAATAAAAAATTTGAACAAGTTATAAAAAAATGTTTCATGCCAAATGCAATATTACAATTTCAATTTTTGCTTGAAGTTATAAATTTTAAATACTATTTCATTGTTAAAACTTCTATTTCAAAATTGAGGATATACAATAAAAACCTTTTCTGACAAGGATAAAAACGTATACAACTGGACAGGTACATTTCTTTTATAAAAGAAAAATTTTCTTATGGTCAATTAAATTATCACTCTACACATCAACCATATCTTGATTACCGTGCATTTAAAGCATTTATATGATGTAGCTTTGTCAATAAAGTAAATATAACCTAATAAAAAATACAAATTTGGCATGTAAATAAACTTTATTTGTTTCCAAATCAGAAAAAAATTAATCTTTTGCCTATTACAATGTTATTTCATTGACCCATACATCTACCAGTATGATTTGTATCGATGTTAAATTTGATGTTCAAAAATATTTTCACATCAGCAGAATATAAAACAGTTTAGATGTAAATTTCTTCAAATTTTACCTTCATGATTTCGTATCACTGTTACGTTTTCTTTAAAACCTTTCACTGGGTAAGTAACATCTGAAAAATGAAACAATTTTATTATAAGTTATACAATAATATTTTATTGAAGTACAGAGAAACTTCTTTGTATGCCTCCAGGAAGATATAAGCCTGGAATCTTTGGTTAGCAGTGCCCTTTCAACAACTGAGCTGCGGATTTTTTATATCTAATTTCGTTAAAAAATTTCAAAAGAAAGTGCATTCTCTGGATATGGTACCATGTAACTGATATTATTATTAAGGCATATTTATCATAATTTGTTGACGAATCTCTGCTAACAAGAGCTTATTAAAACATTATGTGCAAGTTTTCTTGGTGAAGTATATAATAAAATTAACTGATATTGTTCAATCAAACTTACCTATACAAACTCTATCTAGTGTGGTTGAACAGGCTGCTGCCTCATATGTAGAACCATTACATACGGTGCAAGCTGAAATAAGAAAATAAAATTCATTGAAAAGTCTAAGAATGTCATCCAATATTTCAGTTGTTAGGGTCTTATTTCTTCGTTTCACTAACTAGAATTCCAATTGAGCATTTTGCCTAGCAACAAATTCAGTGTTTTCTTCTAAAATTGAGCAATGGAATTCCATTCTCTTGCAATAAATTTAGTTTGTCCCCCATACAATGTTAGCAATTTCAGTTTCTCACGGTTCACATTGAAATTTTAAAAAGTTTTTGACAACCGGTATTCGGTTGTCAACAGGGATGTGAATCTATCCCTGATCTCAGTTGTGGGGTTTAATACTGTATTTACAGACATTTCACTTATTTCATGGGTGGCCAGCGCAATGGGTGACAGAAACCACCCCTAGCTGTTGACAAAGAATGACCAGAGAGAGCAATCACACCGCCCACAACAAGGACAACAAAACTTCAGGATCTTGATACACCATAGCTGTCAAAATTCTCCCTAATGATCTACATTAATTTAGATGTGGGTTGATCGAGGGACCAATTCCTCAAAGCATTTATTGTCTTGAGTCAATTTGTTAAAATCAATATAAAGATATATCCATGCATAAAAATGTTAAAGGTTTAGTTTCAGAAATGCTTAACACATTAACATGAAATATTTGTTTGATTTGCTTATAATTACCAGTAAATGCTTAAATAAGTTTTTATTGTTGATTGTTTTGCTTACGTTTGCAGACCACATCCTCATTCACAGTACATGGTTGGGTCATATAGTGGTTATCTGGGCAGGATGTACTACACACTGAAATTAGACACAATGGAAATATGTACATGTCTATTGTTTTCATTTATTCACTTGTATCAACATAATTCATTCAATACAAAGAGGATATTAAACAGTGAAGTTTGAATACCATAAATATTGCTTGAGTGGTTGGTTTAAAGAGATATTTATTATCAGTGATTCTTTCTATCATTCATGACAGCAATATTTATGGTACTTAAACTTACCTGTGTAATATTCTATTTATTATTTATATCAACTATTAAATCAAAATCCATGTCAAATTCTCCGATTGATCAGGTGTAATGTCACAAATGTTGGAATGGAACTGTGTGATCCCTTCGATATTCCTACGTTTGAATGAAATGTTAATTATTTAATAATGTATGATTATCAAATTCCAATTTGTAAAAGTCACAAAATTCTACCATCAACTTTAAAAACAAAAAAATTTGAAAAACCAACCTTGGCATTTGGCTGCTTGCACATAAAATCCTGTCCTGCACCGACATTTATAACTGCCGAGGAAATTATCACATGCCGCTAGAGCTCTGCACGCTGTACCATCTCGACTGCATTCCTCTATGTCTGAAAAACAAAGCACAAATAAATAATTGATTGATTGATTGGTATTTTACACCTCACTTAGGGGTATTTCACTTATATGATGCCGGTGTGTTCCAACAAATTTCAATAATTGACATTAGCACAACCAAGATCTGAAGCGTTTCAAAATATTGGAAAGTTAATATTCCTCCAGTGCTAAGTAAAGACAGCTTTGCTACTCTTCAAACAAATTTGTTTTTTGTTTCGGGTTTTATGCCACACTTAAGGTTATTTCACTTATATGACGGTGTGTCAGCCAGTTGGGTAAACTGGGAGAAAGCGCCAACCATTGACACCTCTCCCATTAAACAGTTGATTGATTGATTGGTGTTTTACGCTGTGCTTTAAAGTATCTCACTTATATGACGGCGGTGTATTCCAACAATAATTAACACCAGCACAACCAAGATGTGAAGCGTTTCCATAAAGTTGGAAAGTTATTTTCATCCAGTGCTAAGTAAAGACAGTATTGCTTCTCTTCAAACAAACTGCCCTTAGCCAGAGGGCCCCAATAAACAAGGACAAGACAGGACAAATACAGGACACAATACAAAGGCATCACAAACAGATCAGGTTCAGGTTATCCCTTAGCTCTGAGAGCACCAGGGCAACAGGTAGCACCCTCCCAATCACCCACTACGTAATATCACTTTTTTCTGTAATCTGCATTTTAACGAATCTCTACTTCTCAGATACACTTAATAATACAATTCAGAGCCATGAGTGTTTAGGCATACACTTTTAATGATTTAAACACCTGCAGGTTCACTTTTTTAAATATGTTGAAAATTTACTGCATTTGTTTATAATTTATTATATTATTTATATTTTGCCTGTTTATTTTAATTTGATTTTATAATTTTAAAAGTTTATTTATTTATCAGTTTACTTATTATTCTGTTAATCTATTTATCTATCAGTTAATCCATTTATTTTTATGCTTATTTACTCATTTGTCTTTTTATTTACATTTATGTCAGTACTGATCAGTTTTTCGTTTTTTTAATCTATTAACTCTTCCTTTAACTAAAAAATTAACTTATATTTAAAATCTAATTATTTATCCATAAATTGAAATGTTTATCTGCTAATTTTATTATTCTTTTTATCTATTTATTACATAAAATCTATCATCTACTCTATTTATTTTGCTTATTAGTATTTAAATAATTATTTAAGGTACTAATTTGTTACATGCACCATGTTGCCACGGTATTGTTTTAGGTGTAAAACAAACAAATGTTACTATGACACTGTTATCAATTTTTCAAATTTATTATTCTTTTTTTCTGTATTTAGTTTACTAAGTTTTTATATTGTATATTTTTATTTCAAGCTACATGTATCCATTAATTTATCTGTTTATGTGAATAATTGTCAGTTTATCCATTTACTACATTATCTATCAGCTTTTCTATTTATTTAATTTATTCATGTTTAATAAATTATTATTGTTTGCAGCACTATTTCGTTACTTATAGCACTATCAGTACACACACATACACTGTCAACAGGGAACCCGAGAAATCCAATGATTTTGAAAGCCACTCCAATCTCTCCTTCTCTCGAGTTTAGAGGAATTCAAGAATAGACAACTCCAAAGTGACACCTGTGGCGTACCTGGGAGAATAAGGTGAGGTACCCTTGATGCAATAACCCTAATGGGCACAGTCGTACCTGGTTAAACTCCATCTATTATTTACCAGAGTATGCTTGACCTCATCATGCAAACAGACAGATGGGAATTCTCAGTCCCCTTTCTGTCTACCAGGTTTAAAATGTCTTAGGTAAAGTTTTGTTTTTTGTTTCTTTTCTTCTGTAAAACAATTATCTCCTAATATTCTTGATTTAATGCTTAAAAGTACTTTTAGCTTCATATTAAATATTTCTTGTTAGAAAAATATTCGAAATTTGCCTTTGCCAAGAAGAAACATAATTGTCATTGTCTAGGAGAATCAATTTAATATATGTAACTCTCAAAAACATACATGTATAACATATTTGTTATTTTGAAGAAAACAAATTCATTGTTTAAAATATGAAATGTTTGTTTGTGTGTATGTTTGATTAGGGTTTAACATCGGGCTTAACGTTATTTCAGTCACATGAAGGCGTGCTAGACCATGAAAGAAACCCTTTGTATCGCCGCTGGCAACAAGTAAGGACAAATACAGGACAAGCACAGGATGTTATACAAATACATCCGAAAAAGATGGGCTTCATGTTGCCCTTTAGCTTTGAGAGCACCAGGGCAACAGGAAGCTCCCCCATAAACCCTTTGAAATGTACCTGAGGGCATGTGGTCAATGTTTGCAATTTTCATGAAGGCATATTTAATAAGAAAACAGACATATTCATATGAGTGTTTTAAGTTAGTCAGATTTATTATTTCATTCAGAAGATGGCGTTGTTGCGTAATGAATGAAGGAAATTACTCACGACGCCACTGGCAACAGACAATAGCGAGACAGGACAATCACAGGAATCGTTGGCTTCATAATAGCCCCAGAGCAACAAGACACTTTCTTCTAATCGCCAGAAACTGATTTTTAACTACCCTTGAATATATGTGAATTGATTGATTGATTGATTGATTGATTGGTGTTTTATGCTGTGCTCAAGGGTATTTCACTTACATGATGGCGGTGTATTCCAACAATAATTGACACCAGCACAACCATAAAATATGAAGTGTTTTGATAAAGTTGGAAAGTTAATTTTCCACCAGTGCTGAGTAAAGACAGCATTGCTACAAGCCGAATATATGTGACCATCTACATTTGCATTGATTGTGATTATTCCACACAATAACAGTAGAAATAATAATCACCATAATTTTTTTAAACATATTTCTTTAACTTTTACCGTACATTTCTATCCATCCTTGAATATATATGAAATAAATACCAGATAAATTTGCATTGTTGGGGTCATGTCACAATTCAACAAAAAAATAAAATAATAATCACAATAATTTCAAAACAATATCGCCTCAAGTGGAGCCATGCGTGTTCGCCAACCCAATATTCTTTCTTTTCTGAAATAAATACTGTTTAAATCAATATTCCCTCAACACTTACCATACATTTGTACATTAGCTCTGAGATTTGCTGTTTCTGGCAGATGAACAATATCTAGTGATAGGTCTGTACTATATGATCGGACTTTACCTGAAAATAAACACACAGGGATAATTTACATCCTTAAATACAACAACATTTTTTAACATCATCAGAAATAGAACAGGAATGCAGCATTTTTCTCCTTATGATTTTACACCATTCTGAGGTATTTCCGTTATTGTGACGATGAAATACTACAATTTCCATTAGAACCCTAGGTCACAAGAACCCCCCACCCTAACCATCGACCCACTGAATGCTCCAGACCTTCCTCAGGTATCACACAGACGGGAACATCTTAGTAACATAGCAGACAACATTGAACCACATTCTTTTTCCTTTTGGTTTGGTTTTGTTTGTTCGTGTGATAGGGGATTAACATTGTACTCAAGCGTATTTCACTAATATGAACATGGATTGTCCACTTCACACTGTTCCTTGTTCCTAATTATGCGGAAAGCCGAGAGGAAACCTTGTAAATAGCACCCCTGCTATTGCCTCATATACCTTTTGGTAAACAAACAGGCTTGATCTAATGAATGGTACATTTGAGTAGGATTAGAAAGCGCACACACTAACCACTAAGCCACGACCACGGGCCTTCTTTAATTAGGAGTTTTCCTCAAATTTGCTGTGTTTTTTTGCTTAGCAGTATCCCTGTTTAGGGTAGCAAAGTCATGTATTCTGAAAAAAGCTAACAATCCACATAACCCAGCGCCCAACTCTGGTCTACAATACTATTAATGACGTAACAAAAGTATATTTCTATTTCTCAAACTTACGTAAATGCAAATTGGACGGCAAGTTCACTGTCAACGTGCTCTCCGTAGACTCTATACTAAATGCGTAAACCGAAACAAGAGCTGTAACCATGGTTACAGTGAGCATCACAGTCAAAGTGAAAGGTTTATTGCTGGTTATTGGGATGAGCCCTGATCCCCCTCCTCTCTTAAAAGTGGACTGGGCCAAGCAAGGTTCACCCCCAGCTTTAAATGTAGAATGTTCCATGGAATAATTATGTAAATCTGGCGGGTCATCATAGAGGGAGCCACTAGTCATAGGTGGCAGAAATCGTTCATCAGCACTTTCTTCAGAATCTGAACAATCCTACAAAAGAAAGAAAGAGTAAAATATTATTACTAACTAAATTTTGTTTAACTATCACGATTTACAAGCCAACTGCGACCGATTATATGGCTTTGTACTACATCTGAGAATATGTTAAAAAAGTAGTCCGTAGAAGCAATATGAGTGTGTACGTTAAAAAAATATATCTGGAATGCATGGCAAACTCAACAGATCAGGAGAAATCAGAAGAATCCAAGCTGAATTAAGATTAAGATAATTTCTTAATAACTTAATATGGGTGATTGTTGGGTCTTGTTGAAAATGAGAATTAGCAGTTGTTTTGGTGCCAACAGATGTTACTCTAACGGTTGTGGGTAAGATTCTCAGACGAGTTTCAACCTGCAATATGTTCTGAACTAGAATCTGTTCAAACTATTCCAAAATAATGAAAATATTATTATATTAACAGATATTAATGTATAACAGCTAACTGTTATCCTGTTGTTCATTGGGACAAATACAATACATCATTTTCTGTGTTAAAGTTATTTGAATTCAAGTTGGAGGAGAAAATCATAACAGCTTATCCGTTTGATTGTTTGTTTGATTGGGGTTTAACGTTGTACTCATGAGTATTTCACTTATATGACGACGGACTGTCCACTCCAAACTGTTCCTTGTTTAAATACATTTGAAAACTGAGAGAAAACCTTGTAAAAATCCCCCCCGCGATTACCGGAGCCATATTGTGTGTCTCAATTATACATGTATACCTGATGGTCTACTGGTGGACTCAAACCTTGGACAACGCTTATTCGTTTATTTATTTATTTATTTATTTATCTATTCATTTTTCAAATTCAATTTTAAAGTTAAACTAGAACTGTTCTGAGAGAATTAATATACACTGTATTGGACGTAGATTAATAATGGATTAATTTAACGTCTGGAAATAGCACAATTATAAATCCATGATTTCACAGTGTCAGATGTGTTTTTTATGTTGGCTCCTCTGATGCTAATTAAAGACTACTTGACTACACCCAGGAATATCAGAGGGTCAATACGATTGAAAGATAAGAGTTGAAACCAAACCTGTTCATTTCGAAAAAGGTGAAGGTGAATTATGATTTAAATTTCCTCATGAATTTATTGAGATCATCATAAAAACAGACAAGAGGCAAGCAAAACGGATTTCAGTGAGAGACTTTAAAACAATATATCAAAGGCTTAAATACAGGCCTGCCCATGACCTTTAGGCGTTTTACCAACACAGGGGCCCAATGAGCACAAGACCCCAGCATTAAGAGGTTTTTAATACTCGATATAATGATTTTATAGCTAAGTTTAAACTTTTAGACTTGTTTTTATCAAAATGCCATGTTTTGGAAATAAGCAGGTATGCTTTTAAGCCCTCGAAAGTAGTAACCAAAATAGTTTATTAATTTCAGGAATTATACAATTTTCCACACAGCCAGACACAGAACAATGATTATTATTGTAGGCTACTTTATAATATCTAATATTATTAACATTATAAAAGTGTCATATTCAAAACACTGGTTTAGTAACTGCTTACAACTATGAAAAATGTTCTATTTACTAATACCCCCTTTCACTATTTTTCAAAATTAATCTTTTTAGATGTTGGTCATATTTAATATCGTACATGTAATTTAAAAACTATTAGACTCTACAAATTCATTTTTTATATTCTTAAAGACAAATGTTCTTCAACTTGAAATCTTCAATTTATCCTCTTAATGAAGAAAAGAGAATTATACTTGATGCTCTTTACCTATATTTTTCCAATTGATATCTTTCTTTATAACTTAATATATCTAACCACTACAATGACATGCAAAAACAAGAAATACAAGATAACAGAAAAGGTATTCAGCATGCATTCTCCATAAACATGCAAGTACAATTATGAACAGACATAGGCCTATGTTAGTGAATGTGTGCCCCTGCCATATACACTGTATCTTGATGTAAGCCACTCTAGATATAGACTCACAATGGTGACTTCAGCGTACTGCATAGAGATTGGTAGGCGGTGATGTTAACATTTATGACGCATCTATTTATTGTTTTGTTTGTTTGTTTGATTGGGGTTTAACGTCGTACTCAGGGGTATTTGACTTATATGACAATGGATTGTCCATTTCACACTGTTCCTTGCCCTAGTATGGTGGAAAACCTCGTAAAAACCACCCCCGCGATTACCTGAGGGTCGACAGACGGACTCGAACCTGTGAACGGTAAATCGATATCTTGATGTAAGCCGCTCTAGATATAGACACATAATAGTGATTTCAGCGTACTGCGCAGAGATTGGTAGGCGGTGATGTTAACATTTTTGATGCATCTATCTAAACAAGGTCAGTAATGTCTAAACAGCCGATCACTTGGCTGCATTATCGCGATGTTCAGAACTATAAGTACTAGGGGTGTAACGATTCTGTACGTATCCAGATATTAGCCTTAGGATATCGATATACTGTATGCAATGGGAAGAGATATTATAAAAGTTGTCCAAAAGAAAGAAGTCATTGAAACTGTGATCGATATAGTCACGCGTACCACAAAGTACTGTCTACTTAACAAGTTATTAACTAGTACAAATAGGAAGAGATAATATTAATAAAAGTCCAAAAGCAATAATCATTGACATTGTGATCGATATAGTCACGAGTTCCATGGAGTACTGTCTGCTTAACAAGTTATTAACTAGTAGAAATGGGAAGAGATAATATAAAAATTTCCAAAAGCAAGAATCATTGACAATGTGATCGATATAGTCACGAGTACCACAATTTGTACTGTCTGCTTAAAAAGTTATTAACTAGGAAAAATGGGAAGAGATAATTTAAAAAAAAGTCCAAAAGCAAAAATCATTGACACTGTGGTCGCTGTAGTCACAAGTACTGCAAAGTATTCTTCACTAAAAAAGTTTTTAATAGAAA
>JARDVA010163676.1:0-10659 GCA_030265315.1 Mopalia swanii | reverse complement strand
TTATTTCTTATTTATTACTTCCTAATGTCCATACTTGCTCATTACTTACTAACTACTTATTTTATCATCACTTAATTTTTACTTACATGTTTTCACCTTTGACCTTATAACTTACTTACTTGTAACTTACTCAGTCATGACTTTTTTATTTGTTAGTTATATCTTACGTATTACTTATTTACCTATTACTTATTACTTTTTTACTTATTTAATAACTCTGATTTACTTATATTTTGTGTCTACCTATTTATTTGTAACTAAACAAATCTCCTATCAAAGATCAGTTATTCATTAATGGAAACTCAATTGATATTGAGTGTATTTTGCATAATTCAATCAATCACTCAATTAATAAATCTAATAAGATTAATACTTTATAAATGTATTTTTATGACTAGCAAATTATCTCCTATCAAAGATCAGTTATTCATTAACTATTTTTTTCACGTTTCTACTTTAAAAATGTCAGGAGAAATTCTGATGGGAAAAACAGCAAAGCCATTTTAAGGATACTCTAACCCCCCCTACAGAGCGTTTTTACATTTCGCCTTTTTACTTCTAAACTACTGTGAATTTTGCAACACATGTATATATATTCTGAATGTTTTTTTTATGCAGAATAAGAATAAGTAATTATTTTTTTTCTAAAACTTACAGAAAATTTTTTTTGCATAAAAAGTACATTTTTGCTACCTCTTTTTCAAATTGCTACTTCTTTTACACCATTTACGTCAACTGTTTTTTCTGTTTGTCTTAGTTTTCTTGCAATATTGTGTTAAAGGTCAAAAATCACAAAAACTTCTTATGACTTTATCTAAAAAACAAACAAAAAATATTATAAATCTGAATGACCGTGTTTTAGTTTTATATGTTGAGATGAACTGTGCAAAAATTCCATTCTATGTATCTTTCGAAAATAATTATGTCTATATATTGTGAAATATACCAGTTTTTTTTATAAAATTGACAGGAGCTATCCGTGTCAAATGTCAGTTGAATTCCATTCAACCTGTAATCAATCTCTCAATAGACTAGCACCAATCAGCCACATGTGGCATCTGTGAATAAGGTATCGATCTACAATACACGGAAACTGTTGATACACTTATATGAACAGCCGTCAGATTGTTAATCCGTTCCGGGTAGCAACATGTATTTAATTTATTGTCAAAACACTTCTGTTGTAAAAAATGTAGTCAAGTTTTGTCATCAAAGTTAACGGTCTTCTAATTTAAATTTTTATATTGGATTTGCTCTAGGATAAAGATCACTATCTCAACTTTTTGAATATGCAATAATAAAAAAATCCCAAATTCTGAGCTGGGGGGGGGGGTTAGAATATCCATAATTTAAATTTTGGCGGAACAGATTTACACGTTAAACTAACTTTTCTCCTGGTTATTTTGTGTTTGAGGAAAACCTTACACGAAGAAATTTTAAATCACCAAATATTTTAAATCACCAAATATTTTAAATATTTTTTAAGATCAACTTAAGCAAAAAATGCTTTCATGGAATCGAACCCAGACCTGCTGGAACGATTGAAGAGATTTGACGCAGGTTAGATGTCAGATGTACTAAGAACTGTAGTATTTATGTATGTTTTCATTGATTTTGTTATATTTTTCTACGTTATTGTTCTTTGGGTATTATTAAAGCTGTAAATTGTTTAGATATATATTTATTAACAAAGTACTTGCTCAAATAAATGTCTAAATTAGACTGTAGGCCTACCACTGGTCCGTGGGTCTACACGAAGAGCAATCGTATTCTCGCGAGAGTTGCTATGATGGACGAGACTAAGACAACGTAGGGAGTAGAATGGATTATATTCCAGATTGCTGAAAGAGGTGAGAAAGTGATGGAACGTAGCCTACCGTCAGTTAAACAAAAATTTAAGATTATGCAGTATACATATAACCCCAATCTTAATGAATCACTTTGCGGGATGTGACTATTTGTTTTGGACGGTTGCACAACGATACAATTTTACCATGTTTTGGTCGATCAATGTGGTTTTGATAGTTTAAACAATTTTTTTTCATTTCATAGCAGAAATTGGGAGACATGAACAGGCATAGCTTATATTAACATCGGTATTTGATAGCCGGATAGTTTACTGGGTTGGTCAATTAATCTGTTTAAATGCATGGTTAATATATATTTGTCTTATACCTATGCACGTTGACCGTATACACATTTTTTAACACAAAGGAAAACGCAATAAAAAGTGAGTTTTAACAAACAATGAAAGTACCGCGCAATCACAAGATCAATTTAAAAAGATTAACAACTGGATCGGTACAGTGTTGCCTCTTAGTTCTGAGAGCACCAGGGCAACACGTACACGTTGTAAAGAACCATGGTTGCTTTGTATTGTTTCAATGTTTTCTACTTGTGCGTGACGCGTGTGCATGGCTCCCTCCACGCGTTTGATAAACATTCCGCGATATTAGTGAAGTAACAACCTACAAATTGGTAGCATAGCACGCCACAGAGGCAAGCATCGTACTATTAACTAGATGCAAAGTTCTGTATCTCTAATAGTCTATCATACAATGTAGCCTTATTTAGAGATACAGAGTAAGAGTGCACAAAGCTGTGTAATTTAATTTTTTTTTAATTACCGGCTAGTATGGGTTCAATTAGCTCTGGCCAATAATATTTGATATACTGATCTTCCTGATGCATTTTCTATGTCATACGAAACTTGAAATCGCCGATGAGCCTTGTTAAAAAATACAGAAATACGGGTTCAGGTGTCTGTTGCTCACCCGCCATTTGTCTTTCTTTCGCCCGTACTGTAGACTTTAAATTTTAGTGCCAGGTTATGTAACGTCCACTTTTTAGGCATGTTCACCTAATAAAAGGATACAGAAATTATTCGATTGGGATATTAAACCTGTAATAGGCTCTCAAATCTACTAAATTCACGATATAGCACTACTTTAAAATCCACTGTAGGGCAATTACACGAATAGAAGCGCTTAAACTCAGAAACTAACTATTTACATGCAAATAAATTTAGGCTTCGGTAACTGAGACAAAACTCAGCGATACTAATAGGAACGTCCACTTACAGTTATTGCGTGAACTTGTGATCTGCTCGCATCAAATCATATTTTGAATCAATCAAAAGAGACAAATTTGCTTGTCTCCATTGGGATTCGAACCCGGGACCTTTATGATTCAGGCCCAACATACTACCGACTGAGCTATATATATATATAGATTGTTAAGATTTATCATCCATATTATAACTGAAACATAATCTTAAATGAAATCAGAGTTATTTGCGTAGATAAGATTCGAGACGATAGTTTTCTAAGAGGTATATACAGTAAATCAGCGGTAACTCATTTTTCGAGTTAAAGTTAAGAGCAGGGATGGCTAGTTTCACTCTTCGATATCGAGGAATACGATAAAGAATTACACCGCGGTGGAAAGTACTTTCCACCGCGGTGGAAAGTCTACGAAAAAACAGAAAAAAGTAAAAAAAAAACAGAGAAAAGTAGAAAAAAGGCAGAAAAGTAAAAAAACCCAGAAAAGTGAAAAACAGAGAAAAGTACAAACCTTGTATGTCCCCTATGGGCCACCGTACATAGAGGATATCCCGAAAAATATATTGCAAATATGCCGATCATCAAGTACAAAACGATCGATTCCGTTCCCATTTAAAAATAAAAGCGCATTTCAGCAGTTTTCCATAACCTGATGCATGTACTTAACTCGATACATTTAAAACCTTATAACATAATGACCTATGTTTATTCACCAGATAAGTTCAGTATGTGATCGGAAATTAAGAGTTTTGACCTGGCACTTTTGATGACGTAGATATACTTGGTGAACATCGATGTCCTTGTAAGATAATGCTCTATATTCAGGAAATTACTGAGATAGAGCATCTCTCAGAGCCCTCAAACTCGTTTCAATTTCCGTCTCGTCTTGTATATAATGTTTGGGAAGAACTCCACATACATCACACTTTCATCGCTTCCAAACAAGCCGAAGATAACCGGTAAGAAATTTTTTAGTTGTATCTTCAGATGTATTTAACAGGCGTTTGAGGTCTCTTCCGGTGTAAACTTCAAGTTATACAAAACTAAATAACGTGAATACCGTAAACTTCAATGCATAAGATTTGACGGACATGTGACAAGGTTTATATAGTTCATAATCCAAATCTCGTGTCCACTCGTGATTTCGTCATGAACGACACATAACGGTCCCTTGGTCTTTCTGATCTAACCTACCGGTAAATGGATACCAAACTGCCTGAAATGGAGTTAGGTGCACGACTGGCTTTCCACGCACTTTCTCGCGTTACTTTTTATGAACAGCCAGTCAGCCAAAGTGTTATCTATTACGTCACGTTCTGTTTTACCTAGAATAAATGATAATTAAATCAATAGTGCACCTTAATGCTGAGTTCATCATGAGTCTGCCTGCAAATAGTTGCAGCCAGTTGTATCGAATTGCATAGAATTGCAAACTAGCTTCAGTCAATCCCCCCCCCCCCCCCCCACAAAAAAAACCCAGCTAGTTTCAAGGAGTGTAAGCATCGAGCTACGCCTAAATTAGGAAACAATGGAAATACGATTTGCTCTGATGTCCATTAGCGTGAATTTGTCGTAACACTATCATGTAAGATTTCATGCCATTTTGACTGCTAGGTTTACGGCATGGGCTGCCCGGCCCGATTCCACAAAGCAAATTCTCACTAAGTGAACTTAGTTTGTCCCAAATTCCACACTGCGGTATATAGTATATATTTCTTAGTACCTTATCAACATAATTATATTATAACGATATTAATCCTTAAACACCCATCGTTTGGATTGAAACGCAATAGATTTACTTATATTTCCATGCTTTCAATTAAGTAAAGAGAGTACTGCTTTGTGAAATCAGTCCGTGGTTTCAGTTGATGTTAAGAACTATGTACGCCGTTAGTGTTAACATTATGACTCGATTTAATATATGTCTTAACACGAACAGTTTGTCTTAATGACGGGCATGGATAAATGTGCACACTTTGCCCTATCATATCCCGTATTTTGTCTTTGAACTGTTTGACTCTCTTTACCCCCATTAAACGGGCAAATCAAAATGACCAAAGTATTGAATGCCGTTCTTTTTGTGCTTGTACGTTCTTCCAACAACCTATCATTGATGCTATAATGTCTCCATCCATCGTTTCGGTATAAAACATTTTGTACGGTGGCTTAAAAGCGCCATATAAGTTTCAGCGCGTTTTGTTTGTCATCTACCATGCATGCAGATAACTTGGACCAAACCCAGTGGTTAAAAGTAACTTAAAACCATATATAAGTTAGACGGATCATGTGGTGATTGAATTAATTATTACACTTTGTTATGCTAATTTACGGATCTAATCTTAACGAAACTCATTTCAACTTTATATTAAATTTGACAATTTTTTCGATGATCAGAAACAGTTCTGCAAAAACTTTTTTTCCGTTTTATCCATGAAGATCGGAATTATCGCATGTACAACCATTCTATGCAATCGTTAGGGTTGTTTTTACCAGGTTTCCTCTAACTGTTTTTCATCGTATTTATGCAAGAAACAGTGCAAAATATAAGTGAAATACCCTTGAGTACGACTTTAAACGCTAATGAAATAAACGAATCACAGCGATTGGGCCTTCTTTTATATTGAGATCCTGCAGCCGTGGTTTAGACTTTAGATGTCGGAATATACTGATCCGTCCTATTATGCTTCTAGTCCCTCAGTCCACCCCTCAGGCGAATGCGATAGTTACACGAAGTGACTCCGGCAATCCAGGATTGGCTTTGAGAGGTTTCCTTGCGGTTTTTCTCCGTATTTAGGTTATGTAGAATTGGAAGATTCCGTCGTCATTTATGTTAAATAACCTTGAGCACAACGTTTAACAAAAAACAACAACAACAAACAAGCAAACAATCAATCGTTTTATTGAACCGGAACACAAATAATCCACCAACGGTTCAACTAAATGCTACTTTTATTTCTTGTAGATCGAATCAAGATGCGTTCCCTAATTGTTGTTGCTTTATTCGCCTGTCTGGCAGTTGTGGCTATGGGTGAGTTATAACAAGCTGAGCACCAACATATAGAGTGTCCACTGCGACTGTCCGATTTGTGTCTGTGAAAGATAATCACGTGACTGGACTTTATATTTCCGACATGTGACTTGTTTTGATTTTTTCGGGTCATGCTCATGATTCTCTGTTGATATATTACGTGAGACATTAAATCAACACAGAAGGTCAGTTATCGATTACACGTAAAACAAAAAAAGTAGTCAAGAGACAAGGGTCGCACATGCGCACTCGATACACTAATCTGGTCCACCGGGCTAATTATTGCATGTGAGACGGGGTGCACGTGGTGCATCGTATAACCAAGTCTTGGGGTGACCTACCCCTACAAGATCTTGGTAAGTATCGGTTCCTCGAAAAAAAGGTAAAGTAGCTGGAAACAAGCGCAAAAGTGAGCAAAGCTCACTAGTGTGATATCCCCGCACCGAGGCTGTAAGTGTACGAATAATAAACTTGACTGCCATGTTTTATATTATACGAAAATATAAGATCTAGGAGTGCACAAATTGGTCAAAACGCATGCACATGTAGATAACATAAAATTGTGTTACAGAAAACAATGATGAGGACAGAATGAAATAAATTCTAAGAAATATATGTATTGTGAGAGAAAATGTGACAAGCTTCCAGAGTAGTTTGTTTATCTATGGGTTCTTTGTTTCTAGAATAAGAGTAATAACATTTCAATAAACAGTTCATCTGAACAAGTGCAGAGGAGAGACAAATTCAAAAAAAAATTATAGAATGTTCTTAACTGGGACATTGTAATTTCATGCTGAAAAAGTGGTATCTGTATTATATTTCCAAAAGTTTATCAAAATTCTCGTTTTGCATATGTCAGTAAAATATGTGTCCATCGACCATGTCTGATCAATCGAACTCTCAATCAATCAATAAATCAATCCAAAAAGCATTCATTTAATCAACCAAACAATTAATTATTTTACTATTTTCCCAGCTGAATGTCCCGTGGGATGGTTTGAAGCATGTGACAGACCCCTGGCTGACTTTAGGTCACCGGCCCGTAAAGTTTGTAAAGAGTTCGGATATGTAGCTAAAGACAGATGTGTAATCCGTAAGTAGTTTTTTTTAAATTTTATTTTATTCTACATATTATTTGATTTCCTCTAAATTCAGTTCATTATTGCATTAATTTTTATATTTAAATTACATCTTTTTTTTAGTTTTTTTTATTAAATAAATATATATAAGTTCAATATATTTCTTACTCCTTGTGCCTGACTTTCTAATTGGTATCTTAAAAGCTAAAGCTACCGAAAGTTGAATATCTTCAATGTACATATGTCTAATTCACAAACTGTCTGCTATTTTCAGCCATCAATGTGGGTGTAGCTGCTAATGGGTGTTGTCCCTTAGGGAAATAGTTTGATTGGATGAAATGTGATCTAAGTAGCCAATAAAAAATGTCTTCTGATCGTTACGTCAGTCTTTGTCATTTACACCGCATCACGTGATATTTGGTAATAAATCGATTTGAAAAGCAAAGAATGACTTTACTTCATTTATCAGTTCTTTATAGTTAGTTGTCACTCTTGACCAACTTATAAAAAATGACGACCGTACATGTTTCGGTAATTAAATGAATATCACCACACAAAATGGTCCTTTATGATATACAAGCGGTCTTCACGCACTGTCACGGAGGTAAGATGGCGACGGTATTCTGTGTAGCTGTTGGGTCAGCAGTCGGACTGGAATTGGGAATGGCACATTCTTTACTTTCCATTTATACTAGAACTAAAAAGAAGTTGCCCGGAAATGGAGTAAATTACGTGGAATCTAACAGATCACATGACGTGACTTACAAACCCTATAGCCTACTAAGATACGGCAGGCCAGATACACGTGACAGCATTTGAGATACCACTATAAGACAAGGTATCAGTACAGTCCAGTGTCCGTTTCCAGGAATTGCCGCGCATAACATTATGCACACTTATGAGTCAATTTGCTACAAGGTTACAACAACCTAGCAAACACACCACGTAACCGCAACGTTGTATTCTAGCTATACATTGGTAGTGTTGCAGAGTAACCAAATAACACCATTACTGTAACGTTCGTTTGTTTGTTTGATTTAGGGTCGAACGTATTTAATACGTATTTCACTTATATCACGACTGATTGTCCACTTCACTCTGTTCCTTGCCTAATTACGGTGGTAAACCGAGAGGAAACCTCTCAAAAACCACCCCTGCCATTGCCTGAGCCACATCGTGTGACTCACTCATATACCTGATGGTCGATAGACGGACTCGATCCAGTGGACGGTACGTCGAAGTAGGATTTGTAAGCGCACTCGCTTAACGCAAATCCTCGTCCGCGGGGTCGTTACTGCAACGTAAATCTACGTTGAAGTTTGGTAGTTAGTTTCTACCAGTTTATACAACGTTATTATTACGTAGTCAAAGCGTGACACGAATCGTTGTAGTTTAACGTTGGACGAACATCAATCGACTACTTTGTGACTTAGCTGTGAATTGATAGCGTTTTGTACAACGTAATACCAATATGTTGTCAAAACGTTACATGATGCAACAACAATATGACCACGTAGCTATTTCGGTTCTGTATCGTTACCGTGTGTTTGTATTTTAAAATTGTGGCAACATAACTGGTAGTCTACAAAATTCCGATGCAACAATGTTACACGGGCAAAATAAAACGTTGTCGCAAGGTTGTTTGGTTTGCTGGGAAACAGCTGTAAAAACTTGGCGTACACCGACCTGTGTGGTATGTAGATGAAACGACTCCAAACATGCCACATGTGAAGCACCTGCCAGACTAGTGTTCGCAAGAGATAAGAGATAAAACCACGTTATTATTTCCTCTCCAGGAATTAAGGATTTAATTTGTTTGATTGGGGTTTAACGCCGTACTTACGGTTATTTTACTCACTTGACGGGGTGCCAGCCCAATGGGTGAAAGAAACCACCACTACACCATAGACAACAAACAAAAACATCACAGGCCAAATACAGGATACTCACAGGACAATACAAAGACATCAAAAACATATCGGCTTCCTGTTCCTCTTTAGCTGAGAAAACACCAGGGCAACAAGAAGCTACCTCCAACCACCCGCCCAGGAAACAAGGAGTAATCGGTACCTGAGTCCCCTAATTTTTATACCGCCAAAGAATTGAACCTGTTGCGCGAACCTGAACACGCGCTCTGAAAGCGGCATCAGATACAAGACAATAGACAAGTTACCCATATGTCACACATGTGTAAGAGTTAAATCTATTGTGATCTTCATCCAACAATTGTATATCGCAAGTAATAAGTCTACCAGCTGTATGAGCCCCATTTCTCCAACCGTTTAACTGCATTTAAAAACATATGTTGACATTCATGCTACAGTTATGCCCCCTTATTGCAAAAAACAAGTGCAAGTAGCAGAGTCGAAATATTTAATTAAACACCTCAAAAATTAATTTGCTATTGATGTTTAATTTTTGAGGTTTTGCTTTTTATTAGGACTCGTCAGGATTATAATCAAATCAGCGCGAAAAGGTTGTGCACTTCTCGTTTAAGGGCCGAAGAAAGTCAATATTGGGTAGCGGGAATACATGTGATATAGTCATTGGAATTACCTTGGCCCAGTGCTTAAAACACAGGTGTGCATGTTGTATAAGCTCATGAATGTGAGGGAATCACTCACTGTCATGTTCACAGGGCTAGTCAAAATCCAGATTTTCTATCATCCGAACACATGGCATCTATATTTATAGACGCATACAGAGAGACCATGAGACACTACACAGCTTAGTTGTACTTTGACCAAGCCTCATATGCTGGATTTCTATTGGCAGCATACATCCAAAATCGTGGGAACTCCAGCCTAACAGCAACTCTCTATCGCACAGCAGTCACGCGTGTTTATTTTGATAGTTCTTTTCAAACATTTTCATACTCCAACATTTGATTTAAACCGTCACCGTCTTACCTCCATGCCTTGCGTACAGCCCGTCTGCGTTGAAATACTAAATGGTACTTGATCGTTACAAAATGAGACTTTTTTGTAACAGTACGACTGGATTTGTATATTATTTAAACTGTGAACACGAAACCTGTTCTGTATCATGTTTATGAGATGCTTTTGGGCAATGCTTTCCGTCATTATTTTGGATATTATTTAAACTGCGGATACAAAACCTGCTCGTTATCATGTTTATAAGATGCTTTCGACCAATGCTTTCCGTCATTATTTTGTCTCTATCGTAGATTCCTACTGTCGTTGAATCGGCTTATTCCATTGGCCGATGGATTAAGGGAAAAATTCCAGATGGGACTTGGTTAACACGATAGAGGTTTATAATGTGCCAAGGTTAATACACCCATGTCTTAACCTTGGCTCGCGAAAATGAGATTTTTTGACTCCCCCACATCTACAGCACCCATGCAGCCTGACAAATAAAGCAACAACAACCAGGAACCGCATCCACAACAAATTTAATAGATTCGCAGAGGTTTCTTCTTTTCTGTGCGCTTCGACAAAGGCTCATTTTTAGGGCCGTTTCCCGTGAT
>JARDVA010163565.1:0-10661 GCA_030265315.1 Mopalia swanii | reverse complement strand
TAGCAACGAATCGTGTATCTCCGGAACGGACTCGGCATTATCCGACTCAGATTGTTCCATAGGGAATTTCCCCTGCTCACGTCACAGCTTGAATAACTTGTTTGTAAAGTTGCAAGTTTGTATTAAGTGAATAACAAAAAATCTACGAATCAGAAAAATACGGGAAATTGTTTAAAAAATTAGTTTGTACATGTAATATTATCTTTGGAATTGAGTCACTTTAAATCTGATTTAAAACCCATTTGGGAAGACCTTTAAAGATTATTGGTCAATATTAACTTTCAAAGATTAATCTGACCCTGACTATAAAGCTTGAAAACTTGAAGGTATTTGTGATATTTGTAAGACGTATGTAGTGTTCATAAACTGAGCGGTCCCGGTATAGTATTGTATTGTATTGTATTGAGAACACACACAGAATTATTAATGCCAGACAACTGTTTCGTCATCATGAGCTGACATAGCCTAAATGACAAAAAATTCAAATAAGTTATTTGAATTTTTACCAGCAAGTTTGACGTAGTCAAACGGGGTATATCCATACACTGATGAACGAAACACGTTGACTGTTTTCTATTCCGATTGATTTTAAACAACAGGCAATTGCAATGTTTTTTTGATAATATAAAAAATGTAAATTAATGTTCCTTTGTAAATGAAAAGTAAACAGTCTATCGGTACAAAAATATACTTTCAGCTTAACAAGAACATGTTAACAGAAGTCGAAATGGAATTAACCTGTTGGCGGCTGACTTTTCCTAAATAGATGACCGTTTATTTACATAGTTTGTATTACAAATACGTTGTTTGCTCTCTATTATTGCACTCCTGGAGATCGTTTGAGCCGACATGCTTAGTCAACTTGTTTTGTTTTTTTTGTTCAATACAAAAATAAAATATATTTTATTCATGCTGTTTATCCAGCTAAAAGCAATCCTACATTTTTCTCAATGAGCAAAGTGATTCATTAAAAGGCACGTTGACTGTATTGTACATTCTTTGAGAGAAACAACATGGATTTCAGTGTGAGAATAATTTCGAAAAATAATGGCTGATCTGGTGTCTAAATCAAATTATTCTGAAACTTATCCTAGACGACACAACACCTATCTGAAAAAATATGCGCATTTGCATTCTGATATGTATCATTGTTAACTTCAAATTTGAATGATATCGCCCTTAAATGGAAAAAGGGCAGCTTGCTATACTTAACATGTATAAATGGGTAACGACGGTTCATATCCAACCTGTCTGTCTTACACTAGCGCTGTTTCATTGAATCATGGGGATTGATTTCATTCCAAAGTACAGCTCTTTAACACTATACAGTCAGACGTGTAACTGTCGGTTCCATTCAGCGAAGGAGAGAGTGTCTTAAACTTCATTTATCAAATTCCGCTTATCAGGACTGGAACATTTCCGGAACCTTTACCGATTTGGGAATTCCTTTTATTTAATTGCCTTTTCCATCCAGAATCTACGCATAATGAGACCATTGCAGGTAGATGGACCGTGACAGATAATCATTTGGCATCAGAAGACGTTCACTTGAAACCCTACAGTTCCCCTTTATTTGGCGTTTATCAGTTCGTTTCCAATTCCCATCCATAAAATTATAGTTTAGTTTCTGTTTTGAAGAAGATGACAAGAAAATAAATGAACGTTAAATGAAGACAGTATCGGCAAAAGCCAGGTAACAGTCATTGAATGACTGAACTACAGATGTTCTTGCCAAGGCCAGTTTCAACAATACAATTCAAGCTGTATCATTTTGATACTGATGAAGTTATAGACACTGACTACCGGTACATTATACTCTGTTGTTATAAAAACAAAGATGTTTACCTCTACACTCGTGGGTTGTTGGATGGAGCGTTGTGTTGCCCTGGTGCTTTCTGGTTGGGTTAACATGTTAAACTCACCACATTGTGATTATGATATCTAACTAAATATTACATTTTACGTCTTGACAGTGACTGTACGATAATGAGGGACGCCTAAGGGCCCAAAGCCAGGCCCCTCAAGCTGGAACTCATTGCGTAAACAGTATACCAGCGGACTGAAAATGTTGGTGCCAGTGCTCGGGGAAAACCTACTTTAGCATTGCATAACTGTCCTCGGAGACTATGTAAGATTACTTTTTTAGACGGGGCCTATTCAAGAAACTATAAACCCGTGTATTGTTTCGTCATTCGTTATCAGTGATGGTTTCTTTCTCATTGGACTGGACTGTCACCAAACGACTGACATAACCAAACAAATAATATAATACATAATTTAAAACAAAATCACAGACAATACACATTACTTCCACGTTATATTGTGTATAAACTTTATTTAAAGTGATAAAACCACATTGCTGAAAGAGGCATAGTCTGTGACCGAAATATGGTGCACTTTTCAATGGGATAAAAAAAAAGTCAATTGTTGTGCTAAAACAAAGTGTAACCAAGCAGGACTATTTTTTAATGGCATAATTGGTGACAAATAGTGGGCAAATATAACCTTGTATTACAGGAAACACTGCAAAGTTATGTGAGCAATTTACATGATTGGCAGACATGCAGGGTGAATCTGGGCAGGAGCTGTACTTGGTGTGAAGTTGCCCATATAAATATTATATAAATATTTTCTTGTTCCGGGGAACCTTTTCACAATACGCTTGCTGGTAATCTATTGCCCTCCCATAACTCATGGCATCAACTCATGTAATACAGCCAGTCTGGTCAGCTGCTCTATTGTATATCACTCCTGCTATTTTGTTACCTATTGTTCTCTAAAGTTAGTCATAGCCTTTTAATGTTGTTCGTTCTACATGTTTTGTTTGTTGCTTTGCTATGCTAAAAAACAACCCTACTCTCATTTTGCATATCTTTTCCTATTGTATATCGCGTTGTCACAACCCCCATATAAGGAACAAAAATAGTTATTCCTTTGTTAAATAAGGGAAATTGGTGCGAATAAAACCGGGCTTATTGTGAAATTACGGTCCATATATGGAATTGACCAAGACATCGATGAAGTTCAATATTTCTACGTCTGTTATATGGCAAACATTGACTTATTGGATGTACCGAAATGTCGTTGACATTATTTTCTGCATGGCAAATTTCTTATTTAGCATATTGAACTTTCTGCTGAAGGAAAAATATACATGTTGGAAGTATTCTTGTCCGTGAACTCTGACATACATATGTTATGGATATTAACTTGTTTTCTGTTCCCATCGTTCTCGTTAGAGTTTCTATAGTGGACGAGAATGAAACAGTTCTCTTACGCTATGACCGGCTATGGTGGTTATTTCCACCAATATGCGGGTCGACCTTTGCCACAGATCCGCGAATAAAAGAAGTACAAATATGACGGATCGGGTGTACCTTAGAGTCGATATCTTGACGTAGTAAGTAAAATTGATTAAATTTGAGAATAAACCTGTTGGAGACATTTATGACAGTATGAACCTTTATTTTCTCACTTTGGTTGTTCATGGGAAATGAATGTCAACTAGGACAACCACTTTCCTTTCGTTTATTGTATCTTGCCAATCGTCTGAATTATAAACTTATATTATAGATATTCTTCATCCTATTGAAACACGTGTTATTTTATAGGACAGGGTTTCTCTTGTTGAATATCGTCAATAACCTCCCTGAAATGGCGGAACTGGACGCTTTCAATCCACACCTGATAACCATAACCTGATTTAGTGAGGAGAACTTCTTTGGAATTCACTGACCTAGCGTATTCAGATATCGGTTTGCTACAAGTTAAGTCTCATTCAAGGATTCTGAATTTACTTCCTTTTCCAATGCTTCTAATATATCTGATGTAGTAAACGGTTGGATTCCAGGTCGGCCAAAAATTTGATGACCACCTGGTCTCTGTCTCCAGTATATCAACTGTACTTCCTCTCGTAGCAACGTCGGCGGAATTCTCTTGGGAAGAAATGTAACGGAACCACGTACCATACTGTGATTTTATTTGTGAGTCGATCTTCTACGAATACAGGCAGATTGTTTTTTGTTTCGATCCAACATAGCACATGTTGTGAATCTGTCCAGATACATTTTATGACGCTTGGCAACTGTAGTTGCTTTTTTCGACAAATGCCAGAAGCCGGACAACGGTAAAAACAACAAAAAGTTGAAGACGTGGGACGGTTACTGGTTTGGTGGTGGCCATCATCTACATAAACAAGAGACCTTTTGTTTACTACCGTTTCAATTTCTTGGACAAATGTCTGTAATTGGCCATACGTCAAAAGAGATTTTACGAAGGCAACTTTTTACAATTCCTGCATGGCGTTCGTACAATCCGTCCACCCAAGGAGAGAGTTCAATTATTAACTTCCAAGTGAAAACCTTATCACAGCTGTAATCATTTACTTCCGATGATATAATTGCCTTTCGCCTTATCAGTTCCAGTACAGGTTTAACCAGCGTAGCATTATCTGACGTTATATGTGTAGGGATTCCACGTCGAGCAACAACCCGCCATAGGACTACTATGGCAAACATGCTATGACGTTTGCAGGACAACATATATTGTAAAGAGAAGGAAGTTGAGTAAACTGATTATTACCCAATCAATACAGTTTTCAGGCATTTTCTCCATTTAACGGATTGAATCAACGTTAAGTTGATTATGAATCCACAGGCTAGATGGATATGAGCTAAAAAAATTATTAATTGACCAACTGCTACATATAAAAAACATCGGATTTTCTCAGTTACTTTTTAGCAAACGGAAAAGTTCATTTGACTTATCGATGACTCATACAGCCCACATTTTATGATTTTGCCAGTTTGGCAATATCTATTGGATACACCGCCGACATATAAGTGTAATACCTTTAGGTACGGTGTCAAACGCCAATCAATTAAGCAAATGTGCAATCTAAATAAGAAAGAGACCATTCATATTGAACAAGCGAACGGGACAGTAAAATTATACTACATAAGCAATACAATTATAGTATAGTATAGTAACAACTCCGAAGAAAGGTAATAAATTCATTTAGATTAATTTCGGTTTATTACACCGATTGATAAAAATATTACTCTGTTGTATTGCGTCACCTGGATTTTGCAAATTTATTCCTAAGGTATCAGATATCGTTTCATGCAATGGACTTGATTATATTATATCAAGCATGTAATCAGAATCTCAGTTTATCACCAACCGCTGCCTTTGTTCTATGAATGACATGCAGAAATCTATATTGCCACGGAAATTCGACACGCCAAACAGCATTGCAGAAAGTTAGATCCAAGGTAAAAAAATTAAGCGGAGCTGACGTTGTGAATCCTTCTTTAGTGCCATTTAAGAAAAAAATATTTATATACAAATAAACCTAAAACCTGTTATTTTCAGGAGTGATAAAAGAAGTACCCCTCCCCGCACATCACTTCCCGTCATTCTAATACTTTTTGACGATCGATACGATTTACGATGATTATCCACTCGTAAATATACCGTATAATACAGCCTTTTTTTAAAACAATATTTATTTCCCATGCAAACAGGAAGGAGTGGATTGCTTTTCAGTTTTACATAAAAACTCCACAAGTAACCTTTGATCACTTGTTGAGAGACGTTCTGATGGGGAAAGGTGGGACTGTATGGGGGCTAACGTGACACTTTGCTGCGGCAAATACTTAAATGTGAGCAAAATCTCTATAACGATAAACAGGACGAGACGGTGTGTCCAGACGATAATGATGATTACAAACGGTCTGTCTGGACAAAATGCTAATTGTAGTGGACTAAGCTATTTCCCCGTCGAAGTCGAGTAGACCGATGCAGACTTTTCCGTCAAGTGTAAACGAGTATATTAGTAGCCTACACTAAAATCAATTACCACAAACCCATAAAAACGGAGAAATTCCCCGGTCTGACTATTGTACTTAGTGCGAAGTATTATTTCTTTATGTTTATGTCGCGATTTCGACACATTAATCTATAACTCTTATTGGACTTGCTCTCCATGGCCACCTACCATAAGTCTATTCGTTCGTTTATACTCCTATTAAGTAATCTCGTTTTTATTTCTGTTGATTTTAACTTCCAAACGTCTGTTTGTTCGTTAATACACTAAGTAATCTCACCTTTACTTCTATTGATTTTTAACCGATTGTTGAACTCGGAAGGCATGGATTGATATAATCCATGGTGCATCCTTTTCCGTTTTGAACTTCATCTAACGAACATGGACAATTTCGCACGATTATTAATCATATTTTGTCACCCGATGTTATATATATAAATATACATATATAAATCATCTCATTTTCGACAAGACTTTAAACAAAATTTGTTTTAGAGCTGTCTTTATGGAGTTATTATGCTTTTGCGGCCAACAATATGAATAATAATTTGATATATAATCCTAGAAGAAGAATCTTTTATAAGAATAATGTCCTTAGAGAAGAGGGATAGTTTGAATATTACGTTAGCTGACGAAAGATAATACCAATAGCCACGATAGTAAAGATTAATACAGCTCTAAATACTTCACAAGACAACAACTAATACTCTTTTTTGATAACAGTGATAAGTCTTATGACTAAAACCATTATCTTGAGGGGGATATATATTACAAGTTGGCATTAATTTAGGAAGCGAGTTAATTTTGCGCTCCTGCTGTAACATATCACTTTTGCTCAATATTCTCCTAGATGGGTGGTCAGATTGGCCCGATCTGATCAATCGGCTGGTCACGTCGAGCCCTGCAACAATCAATTAGTAATTCCATTGTAATTATTAAACTTCGAGTTTAAAGGTTATTCTTCTAACACTTGTAGATTATTGCTGAATTGCTTAAAAATTATTGATGCTTGGGGTAATATTGTGGCTATATGTAAAATAGTTTGGGTGTATTTAACTAATTTTGACAACCGAAATGAAAATCGTTAATGTTAAAAGTATTTGGGGATGTTAACGCTGATGTCTGTCCTTATTTATGAAATTTAGAAATTATTAAAATGTTCACGCCACAGCATAGCTGAAATACCGCTGAATGTGGTGTAAAACATAAATTAATCAATCAATATACCCAGACAAGCCTCGTTGTTAACAGCAGATGTGATTCCTCAGGATACGCTTCTATATATTTCGTCCGAATCGAGGGTTTCAGAGTACTTGCTGGAAAAACGTTTTTCCTCAGTTAAAAGGTCGCGGTAGATTTAGTGCTCATCTTTCTCGTCTGACCTCGCACTGTACATTAACTCGGTTATGTCTGAAGGGCAACGTGACATTGATAACGTGTGTGGCAGACTATTAATCAAATATAAAACGACGAACAAAGAAAGGAAAATAAAAAGAAACTGAGGAATACAATCTTAAATAATTTCGTCTCTCTGGCAGACAGACCCCAGGAACTCATTGTTATTCTGGTGATCTCAGACCGATCTGCAGTGGGCTCTAGTTTTGTTATATACACACTTTATATATATAACATAGTCGACAACGGAACGTCAGGATTTGTCACCACGACACATTGGTGTCCAATCCGGGAACTTCTAAGGGACTTCCAGCACGAAATTAAAAGTCAACCATGCTTCACAGATTGATAAGGCTGTATACATGCTAATATCCCATTTATGAATCTGTCTAAAACAACCCAAGATATAAGTCGTGTATATATATACTTTAATCACACTGGTCAAGGGATGAAAATCAATATGGTTTTCTTCGGTGTTTTAAACTCTTCTATGTTTTGTTTACATATTATTGCTGACTTATTTACCGATACAATTGTACGTGTTTACTGATACTTATTGTTGATTGATATGCATCTGGTCACAAGTGGACCTTGGGAATAGATATGACAAATTCGAAGTTAAATTTGTTTGGCCTTTTGACAACCGATATTCCTAAAGTAAATTGTATCGCTGAAAAACATGTGAATCGAACAGCAAATGAAATTGTATGAATGCATTAGTGATGGAAGTCAACACCTGTAATCAGTTATCACGTAGCTTAAAATTAATCTCGAACAAATATTTAGCTACGTATGAATATTATTACCTAACTGCATGAGATTTTCAAAATAATTGATGCAAAAAAAATGGATGCAGAAATCGATGGAAAATAGTCGAATAATAAAAATTTACTGTTCTTCTGGCCACCGGGTAGCTGAGATACCGTTGAATGTAGCGTAAGTCCGCCTCCATTTCTGTACGTTCACCCGGACAACTTGTGTTTTCTCTAAGCCAACTTCTGTAATTTACTAAAATTGGGATGTCACTTATCATTTGGACCATTCAAAGAAGTTATATCTTCCTCTTTGGGCTTGGTATTCTCGGATATCTTGACACAAAAAAAGCCGGTGCCATATATTACAGTCTGAATATTCAAAACTTTCCTCCCGGATAATGCGGAGACTTAGAAATATCTTTCCCTTACAGATACACCCGTCCTTATTTTGACTTTGTACGTATTGTTAACATTTATGGTGTAACTTCTCTTGTATGTTAAGGGGTGTTGGGTTTCTGGCTGAGTTAATTTGCTTGATGTTTATTCTTTAGGGTACTTGAGCGAATCTCCAGGACTATATGCTGTGTTTTGTAACTGTATCCTGAGATCACGAAAAAAATAGATGCTTTCCAAATGAGGATCATGACTTGTGACACTACAAAAGTCACAAAACCCCCATCTGACAATGAATTCGAAAGAAGAGCGTAGATATTCTACACAGAATGTTTTTTCCCTCGATTAAGTGTCCGCTGTGGATCTATTTCACTTGTACAGGGTTTCATCTTCGATAATATAAAGGCGATTTATTTCCCATAATCCATCGTCAAGACACTAAAAGGTCTGGTGTTGCTCTATAAATGGATAGTTATCCACAGATTCTCTCTTGTGGCGAACCACCGTAAGTGTTATTTTTTATGAAATGACGCTGTAGACAAATTTTGCATGAGGTTATTAGAGTTCTATTGTAACTCATGGTATGACACAAAAGAGAGCTTAATGTGTCACAATCAGGATTTTTTGCACGGTTTCAATTCTGGCAATTAAAAGTCTAAAGTCACAAGCTGTTATGCGAGTGTTCTGAACTTGTCTGCGCAATGGTTTCGTCTGGAAATCTTTTTCTCATACAACACTTCTTTGTCTCTTAGTTGTCAATATTAGTATATGGGGGTTTCTTCACAAGATTGGTGGATTGATTGATTGGTGTTTTATGCCACATTCAACGGTATTTCAGCTACGCTGAGGCGTGAACATATAGTCGAACTCTTTTATCCGAGGTTTTTTTATTTAAAGATAAATTTCAATCAGACTATACCCTTGGAAGTATCATCAGAAATAGAAACAAATCAACCGAAAAGGAGATACATTAGCGTTGACCATTATTTATCAATTTTTGCTGCCAAGGGGTCTTCTGATTTAAAGTATCTTTTAATATAAGATAAAATAATTTGTCTGTTACGCCACAGCGAAGCTAAAATACCACTGAATGTGGCATAACACACTTATCAATCTTCATTCCAAAAACTTCAGAGCTAGCGTGTACGCATATGTATTGGATTTGGATGGGCGACTACCTTGATGTGCCGACCGATATATTTAGTCAATCTATACTGATCTCTAGCTGTTCCAAATTTGTCTATGGTTGCATAGTCTATGGACCCGGTCCACCACCAGGGGCTTCTTAGTTAACCATTTAAGAGTCATTATGCCGAAGCAAAGGAGCCATCTGAGGATAAAACTTGGTTTCCAATACGAGACAACATTAAAAGCTTATCCTGATAACCCTGCTTACAACAGTGTTTTGGATCCTGCGTTTGCGGTTTGGTTTCATCATACTCCGGTGGACATTTCTTCGCTGATTGCACACATCTAAACAATTCTGGAATTATTTTAGAAGACACTCCACCAGCTTCATTCAAATCGCGAAGACATGCCCGTCTGTTCTGCTGAGATTCGGTGAGGTAAGAGATAGTAAACGAGAACCATTCATTCAACTTCACCGATCGATTGAAGACCATTGAGCTTTAAGGTCAATCAGGCAGCAATCCTGAAAATTCGGAATCAATATAAAGGTCTAGAAGCCAGTTATGTGGGCATCCCTGAGCAAACCCTGTAGTTGATAGGAATGCAAAAGCATCCCCCAACAAGCCAATTTGTCAGTCTTAAATATATTATAAAAATCTCAACCGCAACATTTCTAAATGCATTTTAAACCTGTGACCCGGTGTATGGATGTAAATACCTTTTGTGATGAAATTAAAGACCCACTAAAGCGTGAAATCTTTGACTGCGAATATGGCAGCAAAAAAACAATGGTTGACTGTGTGGACCAATATTAGGTAACAATTATACAAAGTCACCTATTAAAACGACAACTTTGCTGACGATGGTCTCATCAAGTTTCTTAAACGGATCGGTGTAAATCCTAACATTTAATATTTTGTGAATGAATGTTAATAACTATTAGATATTCTATATATCAATGACGTTTTCACCCTCTGAACCTTACGTCCCACTTGCTATAAGGGCACTTTGTTTGAAGAGTAGCACTACTGTCTTGCTTAGTATTGGAGGAAATTTAACTTTCCAACATTATGGAAACGCTTCACCTCTTGGTTGTGCTAGTGTCAGTTATTCTTGGAATACACCGCCATAATATAAGTGAAATACCTTAAGCACGGCGTAAA
>JARDVA010163454.1:0-10661 GCA_030265315.1 Mopalia swanii | reverse complement strand
TCATATAAGTGAAATACCCTTGAGTACGATGTTAAACCCCAATCAAACAAACAAACAATCAATTTAAAAATGGATGTTAAGATGTTTATCCAACGAAAATAGTAATAACTAAAAGATAAGAAATGCGCATTAAGTTGACTTGACCACATGTTAAATATTTTGGAATGTTGTTAAAATTTAAAATGTTGAAAAACAAGAAATTAGGTTGTTTAAGGTGATTGAGGTACTCCATCCACCCACTCACGCAATGAATGTAGAGGGGTGATTTTTTGCAGCACATTGTGTAATGTTGTATGTGTCTGTAATTCACCGACACAGAAGTGCCAACTACATGTGTACCTTTTGTTATAAAGGTTACGTGGTTGATTCTCACTAGATTACAAGAGGAGACTTTAGGATTAACATTTAGTTTGGTCAGGGATTACCACATAGCTTAGTCTTGTGGCATAAAGGCTGGCAATATGTGCCTAGTTCACAAACCTCTAATACGTCAATAGGACCTATTCCACGGATCTGATATGTTAATGTCATCGGTCTCATTCATTCTTATTCTACCACAATTGGAAATTTTCGGATTAAAAACTTGTAATAAGATTCTCACATAGATGTCTAGTCTTATGGCCAGTGGTGTGAAATCTGGGCTAATTGATGTGTCTGTAAAAGACAGGTCAGTGAAGAGAACTTTGTTAGCCATGCCTGAATTAATTCTAATGACAGAACAAAGCACACTGTAAGACCAAGGTTATTTGTATATATGTTACCACACAGTACCTGCAGCATAGTTGACTTAATGCTGAATGTGGCGTAAAACACAAATTAAAAACGATCAATCACAGAGTTAATGCTCAGTAATTATGTACTGAGCATTATGACAAATCTGCCCTTTTTCGAGTTAGGTGCACAATTGGCTTTTCTCGCGTTACTTGTAATGTACAGGCAGTCGGCCATCGTGTTATCTTTAATGTCACGTGATGTTTTACCAAGAATAGATGATATTAAACCAATGGCGCACCTTAATACCTTTTTCTAAGTTAGGTGAATGATTGACTTTTCACACACTTTCTCACATTACTTGTCATGAACAAGCAGATAGCCAATATGTTTTTCTAAGCGTCTCGTGATATTTTACCTAGAATAAATGATAATAAAGCACCTTTATCCCTTTTTTGGTCAGTCTGTCATGTAAGATATGACATGAATTTCAGTGTCAGGTTTAGGATTATTGTTAGGTTTAGGTTAGGGTTGAGTTTCATGTTGTCGTTGAGAGTAGGTATAAGGTTAGTTTTAGGGTTAGGTTTAGTATTAACCCTACATGTAACTCAGAACTAAAAATTCATGTTATAGCTTACATGGCCAAAGGCCCCTTTTTTCTACAATCTTTGATTGATGCTTCAATGCTTACTATTGAAATAAAGGTGTCAGACAGTTAAATGTACCTTTGCCAGGTATTGTCATACAGCAACCTTTACAGGTGAGGTGTGAGATATCAACCTGTCTAGGCCTTTCGTCTCAAAATAAAAGTACACTCCTAATGCTATGTTATGTCTAGACCATGCACCAAAACAGTAGACATTGTCTTAATAGATAGAAACATACTTTGACATTAAGCTTTGTTTTAAAATAGATTTTATCACTCTAGAACCTTGTGATAACATGAGCTGCGTGGTATTTTCATTACTTATAATTGCTGGTTGCTAGTGACGACAAATAGAGTTGATTTCTTTTAGCCATGGTTGTGGCGATCCTTCAAAGTATTGTAACCTTAAGTATGACATAAATCCCACACAAAGAAACTGTTCTGGTATTATCACAATGTTACCTTTGATTGTAAAGTGTTTTATTCTATATATCTGTTATAATACTGATTCAAGAAAGGAGAGTCCACTCCTCACATCGTTAGCCTTGTCTGGTTTCTGCTAACTACATACATATAACAGAATTAACAGAATTCAACTCTTAATATCTCCTCACAGGTGTTACACAATCTCCTCCATTTCCATTCTCATGGTGTGATGTGTGTAGTAATGAATTTAGGTAATTTCCCTTATTTTTTGTGTTTTGATTGGTCTACTGTTTGTTATCTGCTCGACCAATCAAAAGTTATTAAGAGTTCCCTAATTTTGAAACCATAGAGACTGCATTGTGAGAATGTCCCAGACAATACCTTTTCAGCTCTCTTTTTTGGTTAAATATATGGCATCAAAATCAGTTAAAATGTTTTAAAGATTTTTTTAATACTGAATTTTCAACATAGGTCATAATCGGCTTTATTACTATATTAATAATTCAGGTACTCATCAACTTGAGATATACCTGTGGACTGTTTCAATATTCTTTTTAAATCTATGTACCTGTAGATATTTTTTAAGAAATTTATGGTAAACTTTACCTTTGAAATGGTATTCACACCTACTTGTGGATTTCACATTAGGGTGTGATCCGTATTATGTGTGTTAATAATAGACATGTAACACACACCTGAGATTGCTTGTTACCTTTTGTTATTTGCCACCTGATTAATTTCCTTTGAGACATTTCTTTTATCTCTTGCTGTGACTACCACTGTAATTAACATCTCGCTGTTCAGTAGACTGGCTGCTTAGAACTGTCTAGGTCTAGCCGTGGGTCTGAATGTGTATGTGGCACAGTGATCATTGTGTAACACTGCACAAATGTTGCTCATTATATACCATTGTGACTCACTGAAGCATAGTAGCTCATATTGTATCACTGATGTTTACAAGGTGGCTCTTATCACTCATAGTGGTATGTGACACTGTGGCTCATTATGTACATATAGCCCTGGCTCATGTGCATCATTGTTGGTCACTATGCAGCATTGTCATCAGTATGTAGAAAGGTACATCACTCATTATGTAGCCCTGCTGTTCATGTAGCAGTAGCACTGGGACTCATTATGTAGCAGTAGCATGGTGGCTCATTATGTAGCAGTAGCAATGTGGCTCATTATGTAGCAATAGCACTGTGGGTCATTATGTAGCAGTAGCACTGTGGCTCATAATGTAACAGTAGCACTGTGGCTCACTATGTAGCAGTAGCACTGTGGCTCATAATGTAGCAGTAGCAATGTGGCTCATTATGTAGCAGTAGCAATGTGGCTTATTATGTAGCAATAGCACAGTGGGTCATTATGTAGCAGTAGCACTGTGGCTCATAATGTAAGAGTAGCACTGTGGCTCATTATGTAGCAGTAGCACTGTGGCTCATTATGTAGCAGTAGCACTGTGGCTTATTATGTAGGAGTAGCACTGTGGTTCATTATGTAGCAGTATCACTGTGGTTCATTATGTAGCAGTAGCACTGTGACTCATTATGTAGCAGTAGCACTGTTGCCCATTATGTAGCAGTAGCACTGTGGTACAATATGTAGCAGTAGCACTGTTGCTCATTGTGTAGCAGTAGCACTGCAGCTCATTATGTAGCAGTAGCTCAGTGTCTCGTTATGTAGCAGTAGCACTGTGTCTCATATTGTAGCAGTAGCACTGTGGCTCATAATGTAGCAGTTTTTAGCAATGGAGGAAGATACATTTTTTTAACAAGGCAAAGCACTTGACTGCTGGTGTCAGTTGCTGTTGGAATACACCACTGTCATATGTGAGAAATATCCTTAAGCACCAATCGACCGACCGACGGCATTGACATATATATTTCCTTACTAAACTGCATATAGTACATATACTTAAGAAACAGTAATTAACTGTTTAAATAGTCAATTAATAAAGTGATAAAGTAGGCTAAATGCATGTACACTAATACCATAATTAGCTAATGCCTCTGATTTTCTGGCTCTAACAACATTCATTTTCTTTCTTTTTGTCTGGCTTTAAGACCTCCTAATAATTTACAGAGAACAATATAAAAGCTGATAATAATAGATATAAATGATTTATTAGTTCCATTTATTTTTTTCTAGCTATTTGCAAAAAAATTAAATTTTAGATGGAGAAATGCTCTTAAAAGTGTTAGATGACAAGATAAAATTGTCATTATTAGATTTCAATGATGTTTTTGTTTTTCTCTGGTGAAAGGTATTTTAGTTTGAATTCCAGGGAGACTTTGTCCAAATTGCTCCTTAATATGATTACCCGGCTTGGATATAGTCAGTAAGCTTACTTGTAATCACTCGTTCTGTGGTGATTGGGTTACTAGAAATTACCCCGCGTGTGTTCACTCTAATGATATAGCTACTCTACACCGTCGAGGGACTCGCACCAATCATGGGTCGGTGCTGATCGGTTTTTGCACCCAGACCGTATTTGATGTTCCTAGAAGGCACTGCTTGTTATGTTTACGTACAGTACCGGTATTCTGTTCTAGGCAACCCAGTCGATTAGCAGTGCGCATACTAGACAATAGGTTCCGGCTAGCCAGATAGTGGCTCTGTACCAAGCAATAAATGAGCTTGTTTGTAGAAATGTTCTTTGATGCCACTAAAGTGCTTTCCATAGCTACATCCTGAGACTATAGAAGCTGTGACAGCATCTTTAAACACCCGTAAAACTTTCTCTCCTAAGCTATCCTTTCGAATTATGTGGAGTGTTTCATTGTAGACAGTTATCTATGAATGTATAGGTTACACTGTCAAGAATGTCTTTTACTATAATCTATGTAGTTTAGGACAACTTGTTTATGGACCAAAAACAAACAATAGAGTTTATGGTCATATATAAAAACATCCCAACCTGGCAATGGAGGAAAATTAATTTCCAACAGATTATAAACATAGATGTATCATATTTTATATTTGTGTTAAAAAGACTTTTTACTGTTAGAGTCCGAGGCAACACATATGAACATTACACTGACAAGCACTGAGTAGTTAAACACCATTCAATCACTCAGATGTTCAATCGTTAAATTATTTTTTAATGTATGTTCTACAATCAAGAGAAATATGAACATACAACTGGGTAAAGAGTAACTTCCCTATTTAGTACAAAAATTATTTTACTTCCCATAATGTACCATTCCGATTATGATGAATATACCATAGAAATTATGTTAACGCTTTTCCCTGGGAAACATCGTTAAGACAGTTTATGGCCAATGAATTAAAAATCTCTTATTCAGGCATTGTAACATGCTGATTTTGCCTCTATTTTTTATCCATTGTTGTTATTTTCAATTGCTGCAAACCTTCATGTTTTCAGTTTCAATGTTTTAACAATAGTATAATTTTCCGGTTGTCTTAAATTTCTTTGAAATTATTATGTAAATTTGAAAATAAACTACGAGCGTATTCAGGGTTAACCACTTGTAATAGTTATTGTAAATCCAAGACAAAGTTATCAATAGAAGTACTTTTATCCCCTAAACAATAACTGATCTTGACGCAAAATGTCCATAAAGATTGAAGAATCACTGGCAGAAGTTCCATTAGGCTGTTGAGAAAAACTGCTTTATTTGGCAAGCAGTTGAGAGGTTTTCATTATGATTTTCCACAGCTATAATTGCGTCATTCGCTTAGGACATTGTTCACAAAGATCATATATAGATCACAATTTCAATTATGCGTAAGCCTCGCAGGATATTGGGTCTTGAGAGTTGTTTAGCTACAAGGGTGTGGCCTTTTGGACGGCTTTGCCACGAGCAAATGTGAACTATGAAATAGCATCACATCATTAATTCTAAGCTGAGATTCTGGGGGAATTCTGATTATCGCTAGCGTTCTATTGAATCTTGTCAAGCTTGAGCTTATCTGCACTCACTTATGAGCACTTGTCGTACCTGTAGTAGAGGCAGCCTCTTGAAAATGACACTTTAGACTAAAATGGTCGGTGAGAAAAGGTTTTCCTCAATACTTTTATAGGTTATCAGCAGAACTATAATTTCTGGAACTCATTTTCCCGTGTCCTTTCATCTCCGGTATTCTTCAAGATAACTATTGGTTTTACGGCAGCTGTTTCATTTGACCTTGATCACGTGACCTTCAAAGTGTAATCAATTTTTTTCATTACTTTACTCCTACTTCTCTCTGATAATGTGTTGATCGAAGTTCTGCCCAATGACTGTGTGACATGCAAAAAATAATCAATATAAAGTAATCAATCTGCTGAACAATTAACAAAGAAAATGAAGAGAAAACTGGAAATTATTTTTTTAATTTTTTTTTTAGTTATTGGGCATTCATACAACTGTATTTATATTTAATAGTGTTTTTTTGTAAATTTTATTAAACGCCTTCTTATTCAAGACTTGATATCATATAAATGCCATTAAAATGTTCAAATAATGGTGTTAAAGAGTTTTTTTGTTTAACTTTTGTTTTCCATTTTAAAATGTAAGTTTTCTCTACTTATTACTCTAGACCCGTTCTGATAGCATTAAACTTTATCAAATCAACAATAAAAGTATTATGAAGATGAACATTTAACACAGGCTTCTCCTCCACTTTTTTACTTTGGAAAATAAAAAAATAGAATTGCCTCAAGATTGTCATTTTATTGCCTTTAAATTGATGTGATAAAGGGGCATGTGACTGGCTTTGTATTAGGTTTGAAGGAGGTCGAGTGGTATGACCTGTGACTCGGAATGGAGTTAATCGCCCTTTAACACCTAGAGAGCAGTCTGCTGAGGAAAAGCTCTATTTAAAAGTTGGCGTCTCGCAAAAAGGTTAGCCCGAAGCAAAATGGCGTTTTTACTCGGCAATAGCGTGTAGGTGATCAGATTGTGAGTCTGAGCCCCTGAATCCTCGAAAACACAACCAGTCTCAAATCGCATTTTCACTTGGCGTACCTCCTCGGCCTTGCCCGCAGCATTGTTTCTTGAAGACTCACATTTCCTGTATATCTAATTCTGAACACTAAGACCCTTTGGAGCAGAACACAATAAACTCATTTGAAAATAGGATGCTGGAGTATTATTGCTTCCATCTTTATTTACGTGAAGTGATACAGAGTACCATATTTCTAGAAGTCCGTGTGAAGGGGAGATAGATTGTTTATTTTTTTAAGTAAGCTGATATATTGATTGCATTAATTCAGTTTAGATTTGATCTTGTTTCATTGTTTTTTATGCTGGGTTCAAAGGTCACTCTCATGATGGCCGCTAATTCCAATAATGTAGCTACACTTACACAGTGATAAAATGGGTAGTTTTCTGCTCAGTTGAACAATTAATGTTCCTCTGGTGTAAAGTAAAGAAAAACATACATGTAGCTTCTCAAGGAACATATACTAGCCTTTACTGGAGAGCTTATCAATATTTGAAACTACTGTACATTCATATCAACTGAATAAAACACAAACTCCTGAACTACTCCTCGTAACCATTTACTATCGTGGACTGGAGTAGCTCAGGAGTTTGTCTTTTATTCATTTTATACATCCCAAATATCATACATTCATATCATTTAAAGATTCTTAAAAAGTAATCATTTACTATCGTGGACTGGAGTAGCTCAGGAGTTTGTCTTTTATTCATTTTATACATCACAAATATCATACATTCATATCATTTGTCGATTCTGAAAAAGTGTCCTTTATAATAAGGAAGCTGTTGGGTGCAGAAACATGTTTGAAATGGGCAACATGAAACAGATCTATGTATGATGCCTATGTATTGTGTCTTTTGATTGTCCCATCTATTTTTTGTCTTATCTTTGTGTGTTGCCATTAGCTTAGAAGAGGAATTCCTTTACCCATTGGGCTGGCATGCCATTATGAGTGAAATAACCTGAATTATTGTTAAACCCCCAATAAAACTAACAAACTTTTTTAACTGCAAGCAACAATAGCTTTCCTTGTTCACCTTTTAAAAGTGTGATTTAGCTTTTTGTTTTTGGTACAGATCAGTCACTCCATTGCATAAATGGAGGCTATTGGCCAAGTCGTGTTTGACCAGGCAATAAATTTAAAAACATTAAGTGAATTGTTGTTTTTTTTTGTTTTCTGTTTTGCTTTTATTTTTGAAATTTGATATCTACTTACCAAAATTGTAAATATCTGATATGGAGACGAAGCCTTCAAGCCATAATTCTACCTTACATTTTTTGTATTGATACTAAGTGCTAGCTGAATATGACTACATGTTAATGTTAGTAATATTTCAAAGCCAGGCTTTTACTATGTATCATATAACCACAACGTTCACTAATGTAATATAAAAATCATTGAGCTGGTAATTTGTATGATGTTTGTTTGCTTAGGATATTCCTGGGATGTTGACATTTCTTTAGATTTGCTGGCAGACAGTCGTCCATTATGGGATTTTTATGAAAGTTTTTTTTGTTGTTATTTATGCATGTTTTAATTTTGATGTATTGGTTAAATCTGTGGCATTCAATAGGAGAGATTATAAAAAAAAAATGTTGTAAATAGAGGAAATGGAATCTAGGAAATTCAAAAACCTCAGTACTGAGGTTCTCAGTGCTCCATCTGCAAGTGAGGATTCCCCCAGGCCTCAAGCCATCTGTTTATTAACCAAGTAATAAAGGTGTTACTACATTACAGTTGACAATATTGGTGGAAGGCGAGGGCCACTGGTTAATATAGGATTTTTACGGCCCTGCATCTCGTCATGTCACCCTTCATTGCCTTCTGGGTGTTTCCTCAACCTGCTTACAGCCAACTAGATTCACCCACCAGAAATGGACTGTATTGCTCCCCAATTCCCCAGGGCATTTTCCCCTCTCTTGACTTGTAAAGTGGTGTGGAGATGGCGTGCAAGCCCAATGCAAACACGCTCCTCACTGCAGATGCTTTCTTCCTGTGGAAGCATCTTCCAGCATTGATTGTCTTTTTGTGTTCACTTCCTTTTCACTGGGTGCGTATCCCGGCAATATTTGCTGACGATGTTGACTAGTGCAGCAGGCAGCTATAAGCCACTGCCGTTTTTATCAACAAGCCAGGCAAAGATCCAGAGTAAGCTTTTCTTTGAGTGTTTACTCTGTTGATGCCAAGACTGAGACAAATCTACATATGCTTACAGTCTGTGGCTCTGGCTTAGTGGTCTGCCTACTATTCCTTTTTCCATGTTCCATCCAAGAGTCCACCAGTCAACCATATATATGAGTGAGGCACACCTTGTGGCTCCAGCAATCATAGGTTTGATTTTACAAGGTTTTCTCTCAGGTTTCCAGTGTATTTAAACAAAGAAAAGTGTGAAATGAACAATTCGTCCTCATATAAGTGAAATACCCTTAAGTACGATGTTACACCCCAATCAAACAAACAATAATAATATGTTTACTACTGCTCTTTGATTTCATCTCCAAAGCTGCGACTGTCTGGCAGATGGGAGAGTGTGTATAAGCATAGCCCTATAATTGTCTATTGCCATGAAGGAACACTAATATTACACCAAAATACTTAGCATTTTAGGGTGGGGTTAGTAGGGCTGTTTTTGTTGGGGTTTAATCACTTGGAACATGAGATTGTTTCTGGATAGTTGCACCCTCACATGGCATTCCTATAAGTAAAGGAACCTTAAGCATGATGTAAAACACCATGCTAAAAATTGAAGTACAACAAAAAATCAGACATTTTGAACAATTTTTTGTCATTTGGTGTTTTTGTATACAATATGTGGTCTCAAATCACTCAATGCCGACGGATTTGCATTTTGACATCTTTTCTCCATTTAACATAAATGCATTAAGACAAAATGTCTCCACTGTCTTCCTGGTGATTATGTTGTGGCACTAAAAAGTGAGAATTCATGCAAGGATCCCCGTTTTCCGGTGTTCTTTATTATCTTTTGTTTTTCTGACTCTATCTCTTGGATAGTTTTTTGGTTGTTTTGCCAATTTATCTCAGCCACTTAGCAAAGGTAGCAGTTTAGAACATCAAGCTATCTAATTATCTATAAAAAATGGCGCTAACGAAGTCAAGTCCGTGGCTTTTAGAAGAAACTAGTAATTTTGAGACAATGGACAATTAGGTGGTGTGTATTGGTTTTTGAAAGCTGATGATAGCGCTGTGTCATTGTTAGTGAGACGAGAATAAGGTTAGTTCAACTGTGTCACGCTAATGTCCGATTCTTCGTGAAGAATCCAGCGCCCCCTAGGCTCTCTGTACTACTTCTCCTTTCTAAAGCTACAGCGTCCGTTTTCCATGATGTGTAGCTGACACCAATAGCTAAAGGCAGATTGTACTAGACTGGACAAAGACCTAACTCAGTTCAAACGACATGGCTGTGATCCACTTATTGATACATGTACATGTAGTATACAATGTCAGGAGTCTGAAAATAAAGTCAGTTATTCTCCTCTTTTGAAAGAATTCATTGCGTGAATTTACTAAGCATGCTGTGGTATAGTGCTATAAATATCATTGGATGTTGAATAGCTATTTTCATTGATGGATTTGGGTGACTATAAAACATCATTATTTATTTATTCCTTTTTTCTAGGAATTTATAAAAATAATATATTCACGGATATTGATAAGATATTGATAAGACTACCCTGTCTCTTCACCGGTTTGTACGACATCACTTTTTCTGATATTGGTAAGACTTCAGTTGATTGAACTGAAATTTTACTGACTGTTTGCATATATCTTCATCTTCTCTTTTATTCTGGCCAATGAATCGAGCAACTTCAAGTCCTAAATTAACCATTCTAGCCCTCTGGCTAAGGGCAGTTTGTTTGAAGAGTAGCAATGCTGTCTTTACTTAGCACTGGAGGAAAACTAACTTTC
>JARDVA010163343.1:0-10664 GCA_030265315.1 Mopalia swanii | reverse complement strand
GGTTACTGGTGAGTGAGGCTATGTTTATGTGTATATCACTTATAGTACAGTTGTTACTCGTGAGTGCGGCCAGGTTTAAGTTTATTTGTTTGTTTGATTGGGGTTTAACGTCGTACTCCAGGGTATTTCACTTATAGGATGACAGATTGTCCACTTCACACTGTTCCTTGCCTTATTACGGTGGAAAACCGGTCGGAAACCTCGTAAAAACCAACCCCGGGATTGCCAGCGTCACATCAAGTAACTCACTCATATACCTGATGGCCAACAGACAGAGATTACCCCGTGAACGGTAAATTGGAGTATGATTAGGAAGCACACACGCTACCACTAAGCCATGACTGTGGGCCCCAGCATAACACGGAAGTTAGCTTCTGGGAGTACTGTAGACACCACATACATAGATGGACAGCAGAACTGGTAGCAAACCCTTATTTATGTGACAAAACAGGACAAGCACAACGACCTCATAAAACAACTTAGTTCCCTGTTATCCCTCATCCCCTAGAGTATAAGCTCAACAGGAAGCTCCTTCCCCATCACCCACACAGTTACCCCTAATCACCTACAGTATAAGCCAGGTCAACCGGAAGCTCCCTCCCCACCGCCCACACTGTTACCCCTAATCACCTAGAGCATAAGGTCAACCGGAAGCGCTCTCCCAACTGCCCACACTGATACCCCTAATCACCTAGTAGAGCAGACGGTCAACAGGAAGCTCCCTCCCCACCGTCCACACTGATACCCCTTATCACCTAGAGCATAAAGTCAACAGGAAGCTCCCTCCCCACCGTCCACACCGATACCCCTAATCACCTAGTAGAGCAGACGGTCAACAGGAAGCTCCCTCCCCACACGGTTACCCCTAATCCCCTACAGCATAAGGTCAACAGGAAGTTTGCTCCCAAATGCCCACACTGTTACCTCTAATCCCCTAGAGCATAAGGTCAACAGGACGCTCCCTCCCCACCACCCACACTGTTACCCTAATCCCCTAGAGCATAAGGTCAACAGGAAGCTCCCTCCCAACCGCCCACACTTGCTGAGTGGATGGGATATTGATAAGGCATGTAGCCAGTATGTTGATTTCTCCAGCTGAGACCAAGAAATTAACCACATTAGGTCTTACTCAATGAAATAAACCATGACCCTGTAGGTGTGGACGATCAATTAGACCCCAGAATGTTGAAGGTGTGTTCACAGCTAGACCATCATCAAAGCCATTCCCAAAGACAACTGCCAGCGTTTCCCTCAAATCCCCCCACCCCCACCCAGAGGTTGTGTCTTCAGAACGACTGCTCTTGTAAATAACATGATATTGGTAACACTTGCCAAAACTTAACCAACATGATTGATCATAGTATAGCCTAAACCAGACAGCTGGATTTCCAAGTCCTGTCTGATCACCCAAGATCTCTCTGATAACCCAACAGACTACTGGCATTGTATGCAATGCCTTACAAACAAGCAGATAAAAATCTAAACTTAATGGAGCTTCCAAGTGTCTTCAGTATATGAACAATTAATTTATTTGTTTGTTTGTTTGATTGGGGTTTAACGCCGTACTCAAGGTTATTTCACTTATATGACGACGGATTGTCCACTTCACACTGTTCTTTGCTCTATTATGATGGAAAACCGAAAGGAAACCTCGTAAAAACCACCCCCACGATTGCCGGAGCCACATCTTATGGCTCACTCATATACCTGAGGGTCGACAGCAGACTCGATCCCATGAACGGTACATTGAAGTAGGCGTTAAAAAGCGCACTCGCTTACCACTATGCCACGGCCGCAGGCCCAATTACAACACTGAACTACTAACTCTTCAATACAATAAACCATTCAGAGGACATTTAATCTGCCAGGGTCGAGGTTATAAAAGTTCTTGAGTATGCTCAACATGATATTTCGTGCTCAGCTGAGTAGACTCCGGAGTCCGTGTTCGAAAACTGAGGTTATAAAAAATTTGAGAACGCTTTCTGTGCTCAGCTGAGCACGAATCCTGAGCAAGCTCCGGACCATGCTTAAGACCGTACTCAACGGGACTAAAGAGTTGTTTCAACTTGTTTGAATAATTAGATGGCTGCAAATGACTTTTAACATACCTTTTTCGATTCGGTTTTGAAAATTAGACGTTTATAATGGTCAAAATATTCTTTAAGTGACAAACGTGCTCAAAACATTTTATGACCACCGAATTGGAGCACAATTCAGGAGAGCACGATCTCAAGAGTTTGAGCACAGACTAAGACTTGAGTATGCTCAAGTTTTTATAACCTCGGCCCCAGGTGTAGTGCAAGCGGTTTGTTTGTGTTACATGGCATCTGATCCTTGGGTGAAATCTTACATAAAAATTAGTATTCTTTCATGGAAAAGTTGCATAAGAGTAACAATCGAGTTTTAAAAAATGTTTTCCATTCTGATATTCCCAGTAATTCATGTCAAATGGTAAACAGGGTTATGCTACCTGTAGTGCATACAACCATAATCATATGTAACTGTTAAACATGTATATGGACCAAGTGTCTGTTATATAATAATAAAAATTTGGTGAATCATGTTGGTTTGATATTGTTCTACTTTTGCATTTGTCTGAAAGCTCTTTTTTCTCTATCGCTTGCTAATATTAGAATATACACTTTCTTTATTTAAACAATCAATAATAATCAATTGATTGATTGGTGTTTTATGCCGTGCTTAAGGGTATTTAACTTATATGACGGGAGTGTATTTCAACAATAATTGACATAATCACAACCAACATTTTATCATAATGCTGGAAAGTACCCCCGTGATTGCCGGAGCTACATCGTGTGACTCACTCATATACCGGAGGTTCGACAGATGGACTCGATCCTGTCAACGGTACATCAAAATTGGCTTCAGTTAGCGCACTTGCTAACCACTAAGCCACGACCGCTGGCCCGACTTCCTTGTTGAAGACTTTACAAGTGATTATTTACCCTCCATACAAGACAAAGTAAGGAGCGTTAAAAGAGTATCAGTATGGACCAGCTTCTTACCCTTGCCCCAACTTTTATGTGTTGAAGTCTTGGCATCAGGTAACAATCTCCATAGGTCAGAAAGTCCTTGATTACATAACGCTCATCTTCCGACTCTAAAAAGGCATTTAACTTCTCTAATTTCTGAGTCAATTTTTCTCCGTTATCATTTGGGTTTTGAAGGAACAGGTTGAAGAACTGAAATGAAAAAAACAACAAGGGGTTAGTTTAAGAAGACATAAAGAAAATATAACTTTTGCTATAACTGTTGATTATGTAATATTGCCATGGATCATTTGAAGAGTTCAGACGCAAAAGCCAATAAACGCCATATTGGTCAAATTTAAAGTTCACCTACCACCAGGGGCTTAGCCAGAAATCAGAAGTAGGGTGTCCAAAAGGGCCATTTTGCTTCACTTTTCAAATAACTGGGTGTCCAATTTTGACAGTTCTCCTATCTCCTACATGTTAAAGTTTCTTAAAACAGGGTGTCCAAATGAGGCAATTATTCACCTCAGGGTGTCCATTTGGACGGGTGTCTGCCTAAGCCCGTGCCTACCACGTTCCAGGGCATACCTTTGCCATAAGGCCTGTAAAATCATTTTTCTTGCAAAAATCGATATAGCCTATCTCTTGGGCATTGAAATATATCGATTTATTTCTAACACCGACAAGCGGCACTTGCTTTTTTCAGCAAAATACTAAGTATCCGTTCAGCCACTGAGTGTCACTTGCTGTTTTAAGCAAAACACGACGTATCTGTTCAGCCACTGAGTGTCGCTTGACGGTGTTTGAAATAAATCGTTATATTTCAATAACCAAGATATAGGCTATATCGACTTTTTCAAGAAAAATGATTTTACAGGCATTAAGGGGAAGGTATGCCCTGGAACGTGGTAGGTGTACTTCAAATTTGACCAAGATGGCGTTTATCGGCTTTTGCGTCTGAACTCTTCATTTGTAAAAGGTATATAATTTTTGAAGATTGTGTAGTGAAAGTATTCCAAAGAAAGATGAAATCCAAGGACACAGTCATGTTCTATACTTGTTAATGACACTGAAGCAAAAATAATTCTTTACTTCTGGAAATGTAATAAATAAACAATGTTAAAGTAGGGGATCAGGGATAGACAGAAGTCAAAATCTTGAGAATCATAAACTCAATTTCTTTTTCCATTTGAGTTTTTTTCTCACTCAGCTTAAGTGTTTGAATAAGTTGGTTGGTGGACAGATGTTAAAGTGACAAGACGGTAGTGCCCTCCAACACTGAATAGCCACATTGACACAACCATAAAATGTGACTGTTTTAGCTGCTTTGAGAAAACAATGGTCCCACAATCAAAAGACATCATAACAACCAGCATTCACTGCATTTAGCCAGGGGGTGTAGTCATAGTATTAGCAAGAAATCAAGAAGAGGGTGTCACAAATCACCATTTTTACAAAAACAGGGTGTCTCATTTTACTGTTCCCCTATCTTTGCCATGTCAAATTTGACTGAAAGTGGGTGTCTCAAATGGCATCTTGGGTGTCTCAAAGACACTGAGACACCCCTCTGGCTAACACTATGGGTGTAGTTGAATTTTATTTTTAATCAGAAAACGAGTTACCAGTCTTGCATTTAAAAACAAAACATCATAAATGAAAACAGAATCTAGCCAAAAAAATACATTTAATTCAGATTTAAGAACAAAATTGTATCTGAAAGAAAAATAACAAACTTTAAAAAGTATTCAACTAAACTCCAAGAAGTTAAGTCTAAAAAATATCAACAGACATGTAGGATATGAATAGAATTTGCTAAACACATAAAACCTTAACCTGACCTCAGAAACCGACACCACCACATTTACCCCTCTCTCAACAATACCTTTCCTTTATTTCATTACGGCAAGCTAAAAATACATATCTCCAAAACTGTAAATTCACTAACATAATCTTACAGTTCAGATTTCTAACATTAAACTGTCATGGTTGTCAAAAATTATTCAAACTCAATCAGAATGCTGAGACTGAGAAAAAACTCAATTCGAAATTTTTTTTGAGTTTTTGGTTATGCTACGTACCACTATCACAATTGGTGGCATGATTGAAATTATTGTCTATATCATGGTGATCCTACCAGATCTTGAGGTCAGTCGTGGCAATCCTGTTAATCGTGGGATAGTTTTGGACGGTAATGCTAGGTTCCCACTATCAGGATTGGCAACACGATTGTCAGATCTTGAGGTCAATCTTGACGGTTAAAAAAATGTCTACGATCAACATGATTGCAACGACTGACCTCACCGTGATAGTGGGAACGTAGCATTATCAAGATTTTGACTTTTCATCCCTGCTATGGTATTAAAAGCAACTGCAAAGTTTGAAGTTGAAATTGGAATTTGAGTGATGGCCAATTTGATTTCCCGTATTAGCTGAAATGCAATCGGATCGGTTTCTTAACTGGAGGAAACTATTTTCCCAGCCTGAAATAAGTCAGTGAATTTGTTCTCTAGCCTTGTGTTCACAAAACATACGGACGTAAATATTGCCAAATTATAATGCAATGGTGGCCATTTAATTTTATGGATTTTTATGATATCCATATCAATTCATCATCTTAAAGAAATGAAGCACAGTACAAGTTTAAAGCTATCCAGTGAATTTGTTCTCAAATTATTATGTTTACAAGACATAGGCGTCAAGGCTTGTATATTAAAAGAGAAGGCAGGTGATTTTACAGTGGGTTTTGGTTGTTTTATAATAGTATTTTAGTAACATAACAGGCCTCAGATTAAGAAACTAAATAATATTATGCCCGTAATTAGAATTTTCCAACCGGAAGTGACGTACGTGGTGCAAGTGACACAAAATAACAACACTATTCCATATGCTATAGCTACGAAAAATCTATCATATCCGAGTCAAGTTCTTCTACAAATTTTTCTATTAGGCAGAATTATTACCGTACAGGTTTGTACCGCATTATTCTAAGAACTAGAAGCCAGGAATAAAGATTTAAGTTAAAGAACGGCAGATACCTCAGTGTGTGGGCATAGATGCGAATACTTATAGATTCTATTAAATAGTCAATATGCAGACTTAGTCGCACCGAAGACAAGCATTGGCATGGTGTAATGACCGGAAGTGTAAGATCCTATGATCTGAAAACGTAAAAATCAATACAAAAATGCGCTATGGAAAGAAAAGCTTAATTTAACAGGTATTAGCATGAATGGGGAACTAAAACTTTCCATATCAGTACTCAGTTTAGGCTATTTATCTGGGCTACCTGTACTGATATAGGCCGGGGATCCGTGAAAAGCTCAGAGTCTTGGGACTCGCTGAACCAGCGGCAAAACTGCCCTACCTACTTTCTGCCTGGTGTCGAGGCACCTCGCGCTTCGCGATAGCACTATCTCAGCCTATTGTTCTGGGCAAAATGGAAACACACACGATATATGACAACATTCTCTTTTAACTTAATTTTGTTAGCTCGGTCAATTCGTGCTGAAGGTCCCTTTCATAATCGGATGGCACAAAACGTGTAAGGCAGTCTCAAGTTTGTTAACCTATCAAATGATGCATTTACTGGCAAATCTTTGCTTCTGATTTTTACCAGCCACTACATTAAAAACAGAATCTCCCTGCCCTGGAAACAGAGAAACAGAATTATTTTTACAATAACCAATTCATAATGTTCACATCCAGGTACTATGCAGGCAGGCATAATTTCTATCAGAAATGAGATAGTCATACGTTTAACAATGCAATAGCATACTATATGTTAACGGTCACTTGTACAAAGTATGTCACTTCCTGTTTGTAATAGTTTAATTACTGACTTAATTGTAATTAGTTCCTTGATCTGAGGGCTGTTATTTTACTAAAATGGTATTTAAAAACGACCAAAACCCACTGTCAAATTGCATGCCTTCTCTTTTAAAAAACTATGCAAGGGTGGCCATTTTGTTTTGCACAATTTGATGAAATGCGATCCCATCCTGTGTTTTAGTAGAAGGAAGCAAACTTTCAGGTTTCAAGTTAATCTGTGGATTTGATCTGAAGTTATTAAGTTCACAAAACATGTAAATATTGTAAAATATTGCAATGGCAGCCATTTTGTTTCATGGATTTTGATGAAATGAAATCCCATCAATTGTGTTAATAGCACAGTGGGCTATATTTCAAGTTTCAAATTAATCCATGAATTTGTTACAGAGTGATCCTGTTCACAGCATAAACATATATGGATATTGTGAAATTATGCAATGGCGACGCTTTTGTTTTAGGGAATTTGATGGTGCTCAGAAAGCACCAGGAAGCTCCCTCTGACCACCTGCCCACTTTTGAGAAGCATTTAACTATGCGACATTTGTTTCTGTTCCCGAGTAGAGTTTCTAGAAGTTGGGACAGAGAAATATGCTTTACCACAGGGGGTCTTACATGTTATTTCTATGGACTGTCCCACAAAAAGAGTGTTCCACCTTCTAGAAGCTAAAGGTAAGACATGATATTAATAATTAAACATAACTAAATTGAGTACACCGATAAGTTAACCTTAATGACAGTACAGAAGAGTTAATGTTAAGTTACACTGGAAGGATGAACAAGAATTCTGTGAGAGACATGTAATTGAGAACATGTGCGATACATGTACATGTAAAATTTGAGAACATGTGAGATACATTTAAAATTTGAGAACATGTGAGAGACATGTAATTGAGATCATGTGACAGACAAAAACGTTAAAAACATGTGAGAGACATGTACAAGTTGAGAACATGTGATAGACATGTAATTGAGAACATGTGAGAGACATGTATTTGAGAACATGTGAGAGACATGTAATTGAGAACATGCACAACAAATAAAATAGTCACAGTAAGATCAGAACTTTTATACATAACTATTATACAGAAGACACAACAAAGTGGCTACAACAATGTTTACAGAAGACCGCTACATTACCAGAGAAAGAGTTCCCAGGTGCATTTATTAATAAGAACAAAATGCCAAAAAGCAGTGAACAAAAAAAAATTCCTACATACACCTGATATTAGAATCAAGGGGCTACATGAAGCTTAATAAGAAAAGCACAGATAAGTACACAGAGAAGAAAGAGATTGTCTGCAGCCGCGAAGCTTGTCATTCCCATACAACGGTAACCAGGGGCCGGCGTGTTCCCGCTTATATCGTAAGTGTTATACATGTACAGGTGTTAACAGGTTATCAACTGGGAATGACGGACAGAAGCTACGGGTCACACAGCACAGCAGGTTATCAATGGTTGGCACAAGGCACACAGATTAAGCTCCGCCCACACGCGCACAGTGAGCGGATGCTTTTGAGGTTAGAGGTTACAATGCTCACCTGAGGTGTATGTTTCATCTCAACGAGAGTGAGTGAGTAGTGACGCAATCCCAATCAGTGTCACATTCAAACAGGCCATCACAATGGGCAAGTCGGGCCCTAGTCTATAGTAGCAGGATGAGGGAGGGTAGAGACCGAACGCATTCAAATAACTCAAACCAAATTATACCTCACCAAAAGTACAATCACCTGATCACCTGTGTACATGTCATTACGTAATTTTTGACATACTTTTATAAGCTTTGTTTAGGAATGTAACCAGAAATAGATTGATATTCAATCAGACTTTTTGCTGAAAACAAATGCTGTATTATTTTGTCTTGCTCGCTTTATACTAATATATTCAAAATGATACATATATCATTCTATGTATACAGGCGATATGGACTTCGACTTCTTTACAAATGATAACTATTTTGCAAAGCTATATGCAAAAGAAAAAAGTCTTCAATATCTGTGAAGAAGTGAAATAACCTTCAGTCTGTAGTTAACACTTACAAATTAAAGCATTGCTACAGACTTTGAGAGACATTCCCTGTGCAGTTGTACATTGTTAATACTGTACTGTATTTCAAACATATTGATAAATTCTTTGGCAAATAATCATGCTGAAGAGCTAACATCCAAAAGGTGTAACCATCTCATGCATAATAAAAAGATAAAGGATATTACATGTATATAGATATAATAGGTAAAACAATAAAATGCAAAAATGGAGCTATTTTAAGTACACTTTAGACTATGGACAATACAATATTGATGATGTTAAAATATAATAATAACACTCACAACAAATATTGATTTTTAGTTATATAAATAAATAGTAGTTAAACAAAGACACTGTTAAGAAAGCTGGAAGGGTCCTTGCTAGTCTATGGGTCTTCTATAAAAGCCAGTAACATAAACAACATATTTGTATCATTAGCCTTGTCATTGTTAAATAATAAAAATACACTACCAAAGTAGTACATGTTGGGGATCAACTTCCTGCTTAATTTTCTTGGTGATCAACTTCCTACTTAACATGTTGAATTGGAAAAAAATAATTTGTAATAGGAAGTGATACCAGTTACAATTTCATTTGACAAATCAGTACTTAAAAATACTATTTGTTGTTGAAACCCCACTTTCATGATACAACCTGTTGACATTAAATTTTGAGAGAAAAAGTCAAACTTATAATTAGATCTATCCAGTTTCATTGACCACGCATCATGGCTGTTAATCCAAGGTTTGTCATTAGGGCTTAACTGAGAAATATGCTGGCAACATCAATTCCAAATACTGCTTGATAATACCGTCACTAAAGTGGGACAACAGAACTGGGATAATAGTAATAATATAAGACAATAAATTACGACTTGAGGGGCAGACTACTCACCTTGTATAAGTCGTCGAAATGTTTCTGTACGGCTCCATCTCTCTTGAGGTCAGGGCAGCCAAATGACTCAAAAAACTCCTCTAATCCTTCATGATCATCAGCCAGTTTATCACCAATATCCTGACCACGTTTATTTAATCCTCGAATCCCTTTTACCACAGGAAAGATTTTACTTTGTGATAAATCTTTGAACTCTTTCGGGGGGCTCTCTGCATCCACAATAGTGACATGGAAGCTGAGGATACCCTGTTCTGTAAGTATACATGCAGCCATAAACCATTGCTGACACAGTGGACATGATCCTTTCTGCTCCCGATCAATAGTCGACGACTAGAAATAGAAAATAAATTTCAATTGAAGTTCAAACACAACAAAGAGTGTTAAAAACATATATTAGAGTTTTCAGCTCACTTGGTAGTGACCATATCTCGATCTCTACAGTGGAAAACATTATCAAATTGGCCAAAGAATAAAATTAAATGCGATTATTAAATTTTGCTTTTTTTTTTTACAGTATACCTGATACTAGTGAATATGGTCAACTCATATCATTTGCTATTACATAATAAGGTTGTGCGTTATCAAGTATTAATTATTGTGTACATTATCAGTAGTGCGGTCCCAGTTGGCACTGTACTACTGTCTACTGATAATAGGGGGATCACCGATTCTCTTGAAATGTTTTTTTCCTGGGAAAAAATGTGAAAAATGTTTCCTATGAACACGCCTGGAAAATCATGCGACCATGCGACCCACGGTCGCGTGAAATCTTACGTCAGGCGAGAAATTTAATAAAAAAATAAAAAATAAAATAAAAAAATAAAATTTTTTTTTTTTTTTTTTTTAATTTTTTTAAAAATAATTTTGTATAAAACCCACTTCAATATTGATGTCAAACCGAAAATAGTTGAATTTATTGCATA
>JARDVA010163232.1:0-10667 GCA_030265315.1 Mopalia swanii | reverse complement strand
GAGTCCGTACCGGAGATACACGATTCGTTGGAGAATAATAAAATGTCGGCGATGTTTCTATAGATACTAGTCACGTGATATTTTCTCCTGATGACGTCACTCGCTATCGCTGAGCTGCATGTGCTTATAAATGTTTCATGTTTGAATCCCAATTTCTCCATAAGTTCGCCGATTTTTTTAATAAAACAAATTGAAAATCGTCCAGTGGGAAGACCTTTAATGTCGGGCATTCGAGTCACAAGACTGTCACTTTAGTAGTGCGCCAAACGGCGAGAATTAAGATGGCCCCATGTTAATCTTAGTACAATTTGTGTTAAAGAGTTAGATAGATTAAAATGTTACATAAAAGTAGTTTTTTTTATTTTCTTCTTACAGGCCCTTGTAACGTGGACATTCTGGATATATATGTATATACTGTACACCATGTAACATCGCGTATTTTCTAACAGATTATACAGGACAACATACCTTTCAAGATATGGTGAAGAAATTGCCAACAATGTTTATGACATAATATCCTGTTCTGAAGATATAACTAGGCCGTTTTCTGTACACATTGATGATTGTCAAGGTGGCAAGCTGTAGACACAAAACCAAAACCATTACACAATTCTTGACCCCATATCGGTGTCTATAACTGTTTCAAAGTTAATTTTTAAAACGTTCGATTCAATCGAAATAATTTTGTTTCTCTATGGTTATTACAAAATAAGAAATCCGTCCAATTTGTTAGAAAAATGGTTTAAATACGACAATAGCTGGAGTGAAAGATATAATAGTTTTTTGTTTTGTTATTTTTGTTTTGTGTTTTTAATTTAGTTTGTTTCCGAAACAATTTTATTTATTTTGGTGCAGTGCTATTGTTACTGACATTCAAGTATTCATACCCTAACAAAAAAATTTTTAAATCAGCTTTTGGCTGTTGAAATGACTACACAATGTTAGAAATATTTCAAATATCCAACTTCAGCTTATATTTTACAATGGGTATTATTCTCGTATCTCGCATTGCAAATTCCCCAGTCTCAAGTTTATAATTTTGAAAATAACTTGACTTGAAATTGACAGACTGTAGTTGAATTATTTTTATCCCACACTACATATTCGAAAAAATCTTCAGTTCATTATTCATTTCAACCGCGAAAATCGGAATTTTAACTCTATATCTTAAATCAGTTTCTCTTTTTCAATTTGAACGGATATAAAGTATAGCGCAAATTCCACCCATGCAGTGTTTCAATGGACCGTTAAAACACATATACATTCACATGGTAATGAAGTCTGCGATTCCATCAGGCCGTTTTATAAAACACACAGCCGGCTGATCATGAAACGCAAATCTAGCCTGGCACTCAATCAAAGCAAAGGCCTTAATTCCATTCGTGTCAGGGAAGCACGAAGCGGAAACTGCCTTTATTCCGTAAATGCATATTTGTCGTTTTTGGAATAAAACAAGCGACTAGTCTTAATGTGTTCACTTTTAGGTTTGCAGGACTAAGCATCCTGTCTTTGTTAGCCTTGACGTGAATCTGTCTTAATTACGTGACTTAACGGCTTACCCTCGTCCTTGTCCAACTCAAAATGGCATTACATTTCCGAGCAGCGCTACCTTTACTCTGATGGTTTAGATCAAATGTTCAGGGTATTTTATTGAATTTCACTCAAGATTGCTATTTCGCAATGTCCTTCAAAGCGCCCATTTGCCATAGTAATCCAACAACGGTATATCTGAGTATGTAATCGACATCTATAAAATATACCTCAGATGAAAACAAATACGTATTATTATATTAACAAGACATTCGAGCTGAAAACCAGACAACGCGTTGATGCATTTGTTATTAGCATGTAATCCGCTATACGGTAATGTGAGGGTGGTTTTTACCAGGTTTCCTCCCGGTTTTCCACCGTAATTAGGAAAGGAAGAGTGTGAAGTGGACAATATGTCGTCATATAAGTGAAATACCCTTGAGAACAACATTAAACCTCAATATATCCAACATACGAGCGATACTATATAATGGATATAGAAGACCTGCCGAGTTCAAGTTATCTGTGCATTGTTTGCCTCGGTGTCAATTTCCGGCATATCCTTTTTGTAAACAAACATCTTCTGAATTCTTCTGCGATCTTCAGCGTATAGTATGATCTGATTGACTGTGACCACGTTTATATAGTCTAACTTGCACATCTCGCCCCCATTCCTGATTTCCTCGAACGTTAAAGATATGACCAATTTACGCACAGATCGAATGTACAATTTCTTACTGGAAAGAGCAATATCTATGTGTTCCTTTGAATGGTGAATGTAATTAAAGTAAATTGTGACCAGGGCGTGTTCAAGTATGGGCTGATCCTGAAGCCCAACACACGTGTCCTTTGTCCGTAGCATAACAGATCGATCGATATTATATAAGTGCCTCTTCAAAGGACAGATAATCATTGCATGGATGAAGTAATTGTACTCTCGTAACAGCCATAGCATTGTTTGTTATTTACCGTGAGTCGAATTCAAAGAAAATTAAGCGAACTTGTGTATAAGTTACGCTTGAGTAGTGTTAGTTACAGTAATGGATTTCCAAATTGTGAAACCGATACCGTAATTTACGGTCTTACCGTTTGTTCTAATTCTTTAAAGCACTGCAATTGCGTTTCTATGACCACCTATAGCTTCCTCATTATCTCTCTGCCTCGCCCTCTATTTGAAAAGGCAAGATGGCCGCTATTTGCTTCCATATCTACCGGCATCCATGGTTGTTATATTTACTTGTGCTATTTGTCCCCCAACAGGGAGATTTGAACAGACCATTTAGCATTTCCAATTCGCATTAACAGTCGTCACGAAAGGTCGTATCAACCAGACTTTAATCTGTCATTGGAGACGAGTCATTGAATTGTTGTACGACAAGACAATCCTCGAAACTTCTGCTCACGCCAATGTATAACTCGGGTAAATGGAAACTCCTCCCTTGGGAAATAAAGAACTCCAAGATTCGGTATAATTTGACTCCAAGCAGATAAATAATTTTATTGCTGATTCGAATACGATCGGTGTGTTTGTCCTTAGTGAGGCGTTTAGAACGACCGCTGAACCATGCATTTTATATCGGTATTTGATGTGTTACATATAACCCATGTAGCCCGTATTAATGCAAATTATTAGGAACAAATAAATATAGCAGTCATATTGACAGCATTGAGGCTTTTGGCTGTAAACAGGCTGAACACCAATAGCCTAATATGTTTGGTACCAATCTTAGAACGGTAGAAAGTTTTAGCGTTGCCTCTCCTGGTGATCTGAGAGGAAATACGCAGCATGAAGTCGAACTGTTTATGATTGGTATGTATTGCGGCTTCTCCAATCTTGCCGTGTAGTTGCCGGTGATATCGACGATGTATTCCTTGACCAGTTGAGCTCAACTGTCACGCCGTCCTGTGCGTGAAATCACGTTGGGTGCGGCTCTAAGCCCTAACAAAACAAGCAAAGAATAATCATGTGATATGAAATAAACTTTCTGTGAAAACACAATGGCACACGGTAACGCGAAACAACACATTAACTGGTTTATTATTACGGATAACATGTATACTTATAAACCAATGTCGTGAATATAAGCCAACTAGTCACATTTCAGGTTTCGCAAAATGAACCCGTTGCGCAGACGTCATCATGCAAGAAATCTGATACCGATGACAATTTCGTTTTTATACTGAACTGTATGCATTTTCAAAAATTACCATCGAGACACACAATAACTACACATAAAGTTTCAATTTGAATATTTTTCACGAAAACATTTTATACTAAATAACTCTCCGTCCAAGTAGGTCCGCATATTATCGAAAAGTATTCTGAGAATTCAATGGTAATCTTTCCAATTTGTAAATCATTGGAAATAACATTATCAACAAAAAGGTGTAACCAGCATGTCTAATTGTGCTTTCTCTGTTGACTCAAAGAGGACATAGAAGATGTTAAGAGCTCTGAAAACAAGATAACTTCTCTACCTAGATTGTCAACTAGGAAGTCATATAACACGCTCATCATCAAGGAAAATCGCCGACTCGGTGTCTAGCCATCTTGAGAAACATATCCAGACTGATCTAGGTATATATTCATTAAACTGAAGATATTTATGAAAACAGATACATAAAACGAACGCTTCTCTAACTGGATTGTCCACTAGAAAGTCCTATAACACGGTCTTCATCAAGGAAAATCGTGGACAGTGTGTCTGGCCATCTGGAGAAAGTCCAGACTGCTCATTGTCTATTTATTGGTCCCCAGATATTTATGAAATTGAATACAACACATGTTTGTTTATAAAAGGAGACACGTACAATCGTCGACAAGTACTAGTGCCGATAAACTTGATGTAAAGTTTAGTGTTCAGGTTTTGTCAGGTTCAATATACGACACTATTACAGTCCCGTATAGTTGAAGTATTGCTCGAAATTTGTCCATCGGGCTTTTCAACGGTTTGGTGTAAGCGGCGTTATGTATCTATAAGCTAGCCAGAGTCCCTAGTGTCAATCCCGGTGGAGGCATGCCGCATTTCTCTTCACAACAATAAACATATAAACTGTGTAAATGGATATAAATGAAGGATATGTGATATTGACAATTGCTTTCAGTCAGATAGGTGCTGATATTTATACGAATCCATCTTATGCCGATCCTAAACCCGAAGCCATTTTCTTTTTTAAAATTGATTATAAACTATTTTTGCAAATTCAAATTATTCTTCCATACCTTAGCCTATTGTAAAGATTTCCAAAACCTGAAAGAAATTATATTTTAGAGACAGGACGCGATATAGGGATTTCTCAAAAAGAATAGTGTCGGCTTTCGCCCATAGAGAACTTTTAAAATTCCATGAAATGACACACTGCACAGTATCAATTTCGTGTGAGTATATCTTTGTGGCAGCCAAATGACGCACTGCTAAGACATTTCCGTAAAATGGTTAACACGGTACCCTCTTGGACATAGAGCGTCAGTCTAGTCTGTGCCACTCAATCAGAACAATGGGCTTAAGTTGATTTCTTTAAGGACACCACGATGTTGAAATTCCCTTTATTCCGTACACGAACATGTAGACACATCATTCTTGAAAGAAAACAAAGTATGGGGTTGATAGAATATATTTTAAAAGATTATATACCCGTGCTGTGGAACTTGTGAGCAACTTCTGCAAAGTTCTTTATTATGGCACTCTGGCTACGGGCAGTTTTCATGAAGAGCAGCAATGCTGTCTTTACTTATCACTGGAAAGAAGTTAACTTTCAAACGGGGGTTCTTTTAAAAAGTGGATGGTTCTATATGGAACCATTTCCACAAAAACGGTTATTCGATAAAGAAAGGGAGAAATACTTGAAACAATTGCTGTGAGGGTTACATACAGAACCATAAAGGGTTCCACCTGAGCCATGACTGAAGAACCTGAATGGGTTCAATTAGTGCCTTCAATTTATAACAGTGTAGCGTAAGTTGTTGGAATACACCGCTGCATATAAGTGAAATATTCTTAAGCACAGCGTAAAACTCCAATGAATCTATCAATCAATGAGTTTAAATTATGTAATTCGCCATTGGCTTAATCCCGACATCGCCCAACTCCAAATTGCATAACAATTCCGAACAAAGCTAGTCACACCATGTAAAGAAAACGTGTCCAGTGTATTTTATCGTATTTCATTGCAGACTATGTATTCTCCAAAGCCATCAAAAGCGCCCACCCACATCAGTCTTCAGAAAACGATATAATTGGCGTTCATAGCAAACGTTGACTGTTTATCACCGAATCTGAAGCCTAGCAGAATAAAGACTCCTGTCGTTCTTCGACAACTGCCATTTTCTTGATTATAGACTACGACACGAGTTCGCTCCCTTCATTTGTTTACAAGCCAAAAGCCAATGAGCACATGAACTGTATAGTCACAGGACAGTCAGCAATTATTAAAGTCATTGCCTAAGGGCATTATGGCCGGTGGGAGCGGGTGAATGGGGGGAGTTGAGGGGGTCGCCCCCTTTTTGATGTCATGTGGGCTGAATCCCTCCACTTTTGAGCTTCGCTAGCATTTTTGGTGGTATTAGCGGGATCCTAACGTACCCCACCACGACGTACACCAAACACACTTTGGATTTACTTCCGCCGCCATTGGGCATTGATTGTTTCCACTCTGCTACATGCATCTTTTATTTTACATCAAGGGGAGACTATTATGGCATAAATTTCAACTTAACATGTACAGTTTTTTTAATTATGTCGAACGGTTGCAGAAATCTAGCTCATACTGCCGATATACTTTGTTATATGGATTTACAATTGTTGTATGATGATTACAATATTTTTAATATATATATAAAGCGGGGGTACAGGTTGGAATAAACCCTGTATATGTAGATCCATGCAGGTACCGTCATTATATAGTACCTGCTATACTGACGATACAGCAACATGCCCTTTGCCTTTCACATTTCGTTTTGCGGCGAGTCATTATCCGCGAATTGCTTTTTTTCACGGAAACAGCGTTATGAAAAGAAATCTGACTACCCGAAATAGCCAATGCATAGTTTCTTACTTTCATTAATCCGTTTTAGCGTGTGTTATCCGCAAATTACTGTAAGCTTGGCCAATAAAACACGTCTATGTCCACCACGTTTTCAAATATATTATTTTGTTCAAGTGGTTTCCCCGTCGAGTGACGCATGTAAGTTTGTCATTTGAGCTCGTCCACCTATGCATTTGAGCAAATATGGCGTGAATTACCATCTGTTATTTGTTTAATCTTTAAAATTGTGTGTGGCTACCCCTGCTAATGACATAACAAGACTTACACTCGGGCTGCATCTTACTGTCGAACACGTAGGTTGAATAACCTTGACACCTGATTAGGTCTTGTGACCTGTGAGGGCTTGTCCCGAAAATATAATCGATTCTACTTTCTACCTCTAGGCATTGTCTCTAAGATTCAACCGCTATCTTGTTTTGCACTTCTGTGGCAAATTTAATGCGGGATGGCCTTACATAGGGTACGATAGTTGTCTTAGTCTCGTCCACTATAGAAACCCTCGCGAGAAGACGATTGACATGTGCGTGACGGAAGTGCAGCAAAATCCAAACGGAAAAATGAATAAAACACAATGCCTTGGTTGCAGGTGCCCTATTTACCAGAAGTGTTCATATTTAAAGGAATAGTTTATAGCTGAGCGCTTTCTAATCAAACATGGAAAACCGGGAGGAAACCTCGTAAAAACCAACCCCACGATTGCCGACACACGGATTCAATCCCTTGAACGGTGAATCGAAGCAGGATAATTAAGCGCACAAGCTACCACTAAGCCACGGCCGCGGGCCTCCCTTAAACTCTGATCTCTTTATTTCTAAGACGTGTAATAACATTAGTCAAGATTTCATAAAGATGCGACATTGTAATATCATATCAGAGGACAGTTGTTCTTAGCACTATTTTTTATCCTATACCTTTGACCTGGGATTAGTATTGGGTTAGAAACACCGTTTCACTTCGAATAAACGATCCGTGTTACTCGGCTAGTATTTTCCTACGGCAGCCGCACATTGTCCCATTATATCGAGTAGGTCTAACAGAGATTACACAATTAATAGTGAAACTCAGAAAAGTAAGTAGCATATTCACTCATGAAATACGAATGAAAGGTCACTCAAAATGGGTTGTAGAGCTGAATTTAGCATGAATCTTTGTCCACTTTTCCGTTCATGTATGATAACAACGATACAGCCAAGATGACGGCTCAGCAGTTTGCTTTGTGTTGTGAAAGTAACCGGTTTTGTGAACGTAAAGGATATGAATCCACACAGCGATCATATTTATCGGAAATGGGTTTCTTTCGAATTGATATTATTTTAACTAGTCGATGTTATGAAACGACAACAAATGATGTACTTTCGTACAAAAAATAGCTTTAAAAGTAAGCGACTTTATGCATCACCTGCTAGCCGAGTAACACATTAACGGATCGCTGATCCGAACGGAAGCGATGTTTCTTATCCCTCTATACTAATCCCATCTTTGACTTATTCGATCAAACTCAAAGTAGAGAAGCCAGAGAATAAGGTATGGTGATCGGTTAACGTCCTCATCACTATATATCGGACATTGGCTAGAAAAGGTTTCTTTGTCTACATTAAAAATATGCACTGGACATTTTGTTCAATATTTATAGGTTATTGGATAGTATGGTTCTGTATGGACGAGTCCCATCACTATCGGAAGCTGCGAGCTTATGCCAATGTGGGTACGACTCAGTGTTTTTCTGATAGTCAGTCATATGAAGTCTCATTCTCAGCTATAAAAGACATAACTTGAAATAGGCGAAATAGTCACGAATCTTTGAGATATTTATTCACAAAGAAGTAGATATTTAATTGATTCCAGAAGCACAAATCACATAATACCGGGTTTTGAAGATGGTCGTGTGGTAAAGTTATACATTACCCTATTCTAGAGCAGTTCCCAATGGCTGATGAAAAGGTTGTCTTGACTGATAATATTGGATGCAGTGTCAAACCGGGCCGTCGGAGAAAATGGACTGTGGGGAACTAGCAGCTCAAGTAAAGGAAATATGAAATGCCAGGGGGGAAAACACGCAATTTTAAATTCAGAAAAAAAGAGACAGCAGGCGACTGCTCCATTACAACATTATCGTTTTAATTCAGAATCGGTAATTGCTCAAGTGAAAATCTATTGCGGCGATTAGTTAAACGTCACTTTCGACACGAACAATTGAAATATCGTAAAGCATGGAATTGCGCTTTGCAAAGCTCTTTTTCTAATTAATGTCGGTTAAATAGATCTTACCATAGACATGTACTCAGATCATGGGAAATGTGCGTATACTGCTTAAGTATATCACTCGTGCGATTAAGTTATTCTTTTTTCAATATCATGCAGATTAAAATATATAATTTGCATCGTTTTTGTGCTTCACCATTTAGCGGTGTTCTTCGCGAATGGTTTTAGACCAAATCCCCGCTAACCTAGTATATTGAATGTGGCAGCATATCATAGTCTGAACAAAGCTGATACAACTAACACAGCCAGTTTGATGGTAAACCTTCAAGTTTGCAATGTGCGATTATTTTCTTGCTTGGTTGGTTTGTTGGTTCTTTCAATTTAATATCCTGGATTTAATCAATGATTTAAAATGAACACCATATGGTTGTAAAGCCCTGTTTGCTTTAAGATATCACATTTATGAAGTTCGCGAGAAGGCAGTATAAATGAGTTCGTGTAACAAATTCAATATCCGCTAAGTGACCACGTGATATTACCAGAGAATGTCATCTAAGTATGGGAACTTGGTTAATAAATCATCGATAATCGTCGGTTAATATGATGGAGCGCTTACAAGCGATGGGAGAGAAACAATAAACAGGCACGCTTAAGTCTACCAATGTCGATGGAGTACGATTAAAGCAGCGGCTTTAAAACCCCGTTGACAAGTAGCCCCGCATTTCCGGTCTGCCTTGTTCGTTGCCTTGACAACCAGGCCAGAGGCATGATGTCCGTGTCGAAAATTTCTCCGAAGGGATATTCTATTTCCTGACGACGTTAGCCATTTACGAAAAAGCCTGATAACTACTAGTTCGTTGAATAAATCATTTGCGACATTGAGCTTTATTGCACTAACACATGCGTGCCTTCGATCGCCATCCTTGCAGATACTGAAGTCAAAGTTCCACGTGGCCGTTAAGGCGTGCTGAACACTTCCTGCAAATAAACCCTTCTATTTATGGCAGATCGTTTCGCTGATAGACATGATACACGATAAGACATAGATCAGCTTTTTGGGCAGTAAATCAACTATAGATAGTGTAAATATATAAAATATCACGAGATTGTGAGTAATTTTAGGAAGCTGAACAAATGTCGCGGTTTTCGAGACCATTCAACCGTAAATAATTATTTACGAAAATCCGCCAGTTGTTTAAATAAGAGAAAAGATTGGTTTAAAAACTTCCTGTAGTGTTTGTTATTTTCGGTGGGAAGGCAATTTTTCAATTTCATTAGCGTATATATTATACATCACGCCTAAATATCATGACTATATGTTGGTCTAAATGGTATTTGATCCACAGTTCACAACATCAAAATAAGTGAGCCTGATGAGAGACCCTTTAATTAGCAGTAATAACAATGGTGTTCTGAGTGTATAGATTTCTTTCCCACTCGCATCGGAGGTTATTTTGTAGGGGACTTTGTATCTCATGTATATAGTGGGCATTTCATGCCATATCGCTTGTCTCTCGATAACGTGGATTATTATTCTAAAAATAGTTACTAAATTATTTTCAAAATAATAGTTTGTCAATTATATCAAGAATAGATTTTATCTGTTTTGGTGGCGATTACTGTGAATATGCATTGAAGAGTGGTGAATGCGTTAGAGACAGAAAATATATGGGATGAAAGGTCCACCATACGAGAGTTATTATGTCCGTTTTCAAATTAGGTCTAATCCAATTATAAAAGCTATCCATAACCCAGCAAACCATTTTTCGTAACTGCAGATCTACATGTATGTCATCTTCCCCTTCCCGGTTTTTCTCCAACCAACCACCATGATGCCTGATATCGCCACGCCCTTTTGGATAAATATATTAAAACCATAAACGGTGTAC